>CABPSV020000014.1:1957-54528 GCA_902459845.2 Hepatocystis sp. ex Piliocolobus tephrosceles
ACGGTACGAAAAATGTGGATAACGGTACGAAAAATGTGGTTGACGGTACAAAAAATGTGGTTGACGGTACGAAAAATGTGGATAACGGTACGAAAAATGTGGATAACGGTACGAAAAATGTGGATAACGGTACGAAAAATGTGGATAACGGTACGAAAAATGTGGTTGACGGTACGAAAAATGTGGATAACGGTACGAAAAATGTGGTTGACGGTACAAAAAATGTGGTTGACGGTACGAAAAATGTGGATAACGGTACGAAAAATGTGGATAACGGTACGAAAAATGTGGATAACCTACCCAATGTTGTAAAAAATGGATTTACAATAAATAGTAATAATGTCAACGATAGTGATACAGCTAACATATCTACAGATGGCAAGACAAAATTAAATAAAACAACACTTCTTTGTAATAACAACAATGAAATAACAGCTTATGAAACAAAAATGGATATAGTGGGTCAACTGACAAGATCTTGTATAAAAGAAGTACATAAAAATGCATTAAATATGCATCAATTAAAAAATATAATTTTCAGATCGTACTTACAGTATCTTGAAAATTTAGAAACAACACCACAAGATGTACTAAATAAATATTTAATAACTTATTTTATATATGGTAAAAATATAACCGATTTTAATGAATGTTTGGATCAAAAACATACATATGAAAGTTTACTAAAAGAGGATGAAGAATATTGGAAAAATTTATTAGAATGTTATTTTTTAAAAAATCCATTTGTTGAAGTAAGATGTTATCCTAGTATTAAAAGATCAAAACAATTAGAAAATTTTGAAAAATGGCTAATGCAAAAAGAGAAAATGCATTATGGAGAAGAGAAATTAAGAAGAATGGTTCAATATATTGAAAATATAAAAAATGGTTCATATGATATAACTTATGATTATTTACAATCTAATATTCCTCCAGCAGATCCAAAAAATGTAACATTAGATAAGATAACAATAGTAAGAAATTTTGGTATTGCATCTGTCGGTGAACATATATCTAACGAATTTGACCAAGTGGAAAAACAATTAAATGTACCAGACGAAAAAAAACAATTAAATGTACCACCAACCGATGCAAACCGTTTAAATGACATAACGAACAAAATAAAAGAGTTACCCATACCAGTCCAAGTAAGCATAACATCATCTAAGTTTGTCACAATTGATATATTTATAAACACAAGTAAAATCGATGAAGAATTAAAAAAATATATTCCTTTATTAAGTTATTTATTATTCGAAACAGATATTAATGTTAATAATAATAATTTAAAATGTGAATTATTTATAGAAGAATTAATAAAAAATACAATTTCTTATGACTGTTCATATGGATTAGGTTGTAATGTAGAAAATTTTAAATCAGATGGAATGAACAATATACTACTAATAGAATTGAGTGGATTACTAAAAAAATATGACACTTTATTTGATTTAATATTTTTATCAATATTTCATATGAATTTAACTATGGAACGAGTTAAATTAATTATGAAATCTAAGTACCAAAATTTAATACAAAATAAAAATGATCCAAAAACTTTAATACGAAATGTAGAATATGTATTAAGATATGCTGCAGATAGTAACACTAATTTATCATCCATTGGACAACAAGAATTAGTATTAGAACAAATACGTAATAAAAAAAAAATAAAAACAGTTTTTGAAAAATTAAACATATTAAAAAATAAACTATTTTGTTTGGAGAATATGGCTATAACTATTGAAGGTGATTTAACAAAAATAAATAATATTTTTAGTTGGTTTGGTAGATGGTTTGAATATACTGATAAGAATAAATATATGGTGAAAAATGTTTATATAAATATATTTGATACTTTGAAAAATAATTATTGTATAAATGATTATATATTCGAAATGGACACTACTCACATTTCTGATCAACTATTACCAGTGGATAACAACAACCTATCACCAGTGGATAACAACAACCTATCACCAGTAAATAACAACAACCTATCACCAGTAAATAATAACAACCTATCACCAGTAAATAATAACAACCTATCACCAGTAAATAATAACAACCTATCACCAGTAAATAATAACAATATTATTAATACATCCAACAAAGAATCTTCAATACCTATGGCAAAGGAAAAATATAATCTATCCACTTCGAATGTTGAACAATATAAAGATCAATACCCAATTCATATTTTTAAACAACATATTTTATTAGGAGAAGCGATACATGGTAATCTAAAAGAATACTTACATGCATATTATAAAGATGAAATTAAAGATTTTAAATTAAACATAATTAATTCGAATGTTTATAATAGTATTATATGTGGAACAAAAACAACAGATGTATCTTATCTTAAACTAACTGTAAAAGCATGTGATAGTTATACCCATGACGATTTTTGTGCTCTTTTCATTTTAAAAGAATTTTTTTCTATGACAGAAGGTCCATTATATAGTAGCATACGTAAAGGAGGTTATGCCTATTCATGCGGTTTAGATTTTAATCCTATTTTAGGAGAATTAACTTTATACATCTATCGTTCAAATGATATTACCTCTGCTTTTAAAGAAGCACTTAAAGTTTTATCAATTTATTGCGATAATCATTTAAATGAAAAAGAATTATGTTTAGCAAAATATAGTACATATTATGCAATTTTCGATAAAGGAGGAATGGTAAATGATAAAAGTTTTCAAACTATTTGTTTGAATATAAAAAAATTACCATTAAATTTTTATCATAAGCTATTACAAGAGGTCGAACAAATTAGTGAAAAAAAATTATTATATGCATGCCAAAAATATATATCAAGAATTATTCATTTTAAGGCAGATGAAAAAAATGCTTTAATAGGTTCGACATTATGTGTTGTTTGTCCTTCAGATAAAGTTGAACAAATAAAAAATGAAATGATACAAAGAACACCCATTTATAAAATTCATAACTTCACTACTCCTCAAATATATAAACTTTTAAAAACATACAAGTTTGATTTTTGTATAAATAATTTTGAAATTAAGGCAAGACAAAAAGGAAATAATATTACAGGGGATACTGATGGCACTAATAGTGACAATAATAGTGGCAATAATAGTGGCAATAATAGTGGCAATAATAGTGGCACTAATAGTGGCAATAATAGTGGCACTAATAGTGACACAAATAGTGATACAAATAGTAACAGTCGTAGTGACAGTTGTAGTGACAGTTGTAGTGATAGTTGTAGTTACAGTTGTAGTGAAGATGACGATAGTGATGATAATTGTTCAAGTTTGGTTTACTCAGAATATGAATGAAAAATTATTGATATATAACTTTCTTTAACATTAAAAAAAAAAAAATAACACATCGTTAAAATAGCACATCGTTAAAAACTGTCTTTTTTTTTTTTTTTTTTTTTTTTCACCCTATAGTTTTTTTGAACAAAAACTGTGATTAAAGTTGGAACAATCCAATTTAGTCGTATTAAATATTTTATGTTGTACATATACATATATATATATATATATATATATAATTTTAGTTGTCTATTCTATGCACGCTTATATGCATATGCACATACATATGTGTTTTTTTTTTTTTTTTTTTTTTTTTTTTACTTTTATGATAAAAGTATGATAAATATATATATTTGTGTGTGTTTTTATACGTAATTATTATTTTTATGTATATAACTTATGTATACATTGTTGTATAATCTGAATTTTTGTTTATTTACCTTCACTTAGTCGTTTGATCGATTTTAAAAGCGACTATAGACGAAACAAACACAAAAAATAAATACATAAATAAAATGAGAAAAATAAAGTGGCAAAAATAAAGTAAGAAAAATAAAGTGAGAAAAATAAAGTAAGAAAAATAAAGTGAGAAAAATAAAGTAAGAAAAATAAAGTGAGAAAAATAAAGTGAGAAAAATAAAGTGAGAAAAATAAAGTGAGAAAAATAAAGTGAGAAAAATAAAGTAAGAAAAATAAAGTGAGAAAAATAAAGTGAGAAAAATAAAGTGAGAAAAATAAAGTGAGTAAAATAAAGTGAGAAAAATAAAGTAAGAAAAATAAAGTGAGCAAAATAAAGTGAATAAACTAAAGTGAGTAGAGTAAAGTAAGCAATATATGTTTACAAGGGATTTTTTTTTAAACCAAACAAATATGTATATATAGACTATTTTCTATCAATAACATTTTGATTTTAAAAAGAAAATTTAAACAGTTTTGATAAAAAAAAAAAAGAAAATAATTCAATATATGTATATGTGTGTACATTTAGTTGTATTAAAAAAAAAAAAAAAAAAAAAAAAAAAAAAAAAAAATAAAAATAATAATAATAGTAGTAGTAGTAGTAGTAGTAGTAGTAGTAATATGACAAAAACTTTAAAAAATATGTTTTTGTTTTGACATAATAAATGTACAAATTTGGTAAATAAAAAAATATGCACAGTACATATAGGTAAACATAACATGTAAGGCTCACTTTCTTTATATTTGTTACAGTTGTATATATATATATGTATGGGTGTACATATATGTATGGGTGTACATGAATGTATGGGTGTGCATGTATGTATGGGTGTGCATATATGTATGGATGTATAGGTGTACCCAGTAGGGAGAAGAGGGCAAAACAAAAATTGTCTAAACTAAAATAACATCCAGATCACTACAATGGCGTATCTCAATGTCAATATAGTCATACGGCAACACAACATTTGTTTCTCTTAATTTAGAAAAAATAGCATCAGCATAAGGATTGTGATGTTTTAGACGTCTGTTGTTCCCTTCATTGTTAATGTTACTACAGTTACTTGTATCTGTAGTTCTACTATTATTGGTATCTTTACTGGATATATCGTTAAACGTACTACATGTGCTACTATTACTTTCACTAATATTGTCGTTTGAAATATTATCATAGTGCGTGCTATTAGCACTATCTATACTACATATATCACTATCACTATTTTTATTATTTTCGAATTTTAATTTTAAATAAGAATACCATTCATTTTTTAATATTTCCTTACCATCTCTAAACATAGTAATCCAAGCACAATTAATATTTTTATTTTTTGCTCCCATAATATCTGTATATATATCATCTCCTACATGTAACCACTCATCTAATTGTAAATTTATATTTTTATCTTTTAAAAAATTTTCAGCCAAATCAAATATTTTTACATTTGGTTTTGCAAATTCATAATCTACAGATCGTATAACAAAACTAAAAATTTCATTAAGAAATTTTATTTTTTTAGCATCCGAATCACCATTTGTTATTGCACCTAATATATAACCTCTTTGTTTTAATTCTTTTAAATATTCTAATGTACCTGGACTAATAAATAAATGAACGTTATTTTTTTTTTTATGCCATAACTCTTGTATATCCGTAACAAACTTTTGTTCATCGCAATTTGTTTTTTTTGCTAAATATTTCAAAGCATCTATTCTTATTCTTGTTAATACCTTTACATCTCCTTCTTGACTTATTACATGATTTTTTAACAATTTTTTTACTACATTTGTAAATGATAAATCATATTTTTTTAATAAATAATCATATGTATTTTTATAATTTACTTTCAAATATTTATAACATGCATTATCAGCATAATTTAGTAAAGCTTCTATATTCCATATTGTATGGTCTAAATCAAATGTTATTAATTTTATATTTTTAAAATTTTTACTTTTACCCTTTTCGGTTAAATAATAGCATCTTGTTTCTTCTTGCATTTTAATGGTTGTGCTTGCGTACAAAAAATAGTAAAAAAAAAAAAAAAAAAAGTAAACAATTTAAAAGGCTTTTTTTTTTTTTTTATCTAGTAAATATGCACATATACATATACTTTATATAGTGACTTTGTGTTGCAATTGTATGGCTCAAAAAAAAAAAAAAAAAAAAAAAAAAAAAAAAAAAAAAAAAAAAAAAAGTTATAATGCAAGGTACATATATATATATAGCTATATATGTGCGTAAGCGAATTCCTGCACAACCAACTATAAAATTTGTAGAATAATCTTACAAATCTAATATATTGTTTTTGTTTTCTTTTTGTTTTCTTTTTGTAATGCTCACTTTTTTATTTTATTTTATTTTTTTTTTTTTGAAAGGCTTAGCAAACAAATAAGTAAAATTGTAGCAAATTAAGTTGTGGCATATAAAATTGTGGCATATAAAATTGTGGCATATAAAATTGTGGCATATAAAATTGTGGCATATAAAATTGTGGCATATAAAATTGTGGCATATAAAATTGTGGCATATAAAATTGTGGCATATAAAATTGTGGCAAATTAAATTGTGGCAAATTAAATTGTGGCAAAGTATAAAATAAAATAACAAATAGTAGTAAAACTAATAATAAAATAACAAAGTAATTAATTAACAAACTTGGTGAAAAAACAAACTAATTAAAATGACAAAATAACAAAATAACAATAAAAAAAAAACTAATAAAGTAATAAAGTAATAAAATAATAAGTAGTAAAATAGTAATAAAATAGTAGTAAATAAGTAGTAAATTAGTAGTAAAATAGTAGTAAAATAGTAGTCAATAATAAATTGTAGTTAATAGTAAAATGCTAAAAATACTTGTGTAATTGTACGTCAAGTTAGTTTATACAAGATCAATTTTAAGAGCTTCTCACTTCTCATACAACAATTTTTGTACAAAAAAAAAAAAAAAAAAAAAAACAAAAATAATAACTCATGCAAAACATATTATGTACATATTATACATTGTCTTCCTATAATTTCACGTTTATAATAAATCGTAAAAACCACTAAAAAAAAAAAAAAAAAAAAAATATATTTGACATAAACACTTTTTTTTTTTTTTTTGAAATGTAACTAATAAATTAAATATACAAAATGCATATATATTTATATATACACGTTTAAAAAAAAAAAAAAAAATAACTTAAATTTATTTGGAGAAGAGTATTTAAAATATAGATACACTTATGGACACATGTGAATGTTTAAAAAGGATAAATTAAAACCATGGAATGGCTTAGTTATTTTAGTAGGTAGGTAGGGTATATATACATAGATGTTAATTGTGTATAAAATATGTAAGAGATAAATAGACAGTTTATCTATTTATTGGCTTTCTTTTTTATTTACTAACTGGATTTTTTTATTTATTGATTTGCTTTTTCATTTATTGATTTGCTTTTTCATTTATTGATTTGCTTTTTCATTTATTGATTTGCTTTTTCATTTATTGATTTGCTTTTTTAATAATAAGGGTTGACCAAAGAAATAACATCACTCTTTAATAAAAAAAAAACATAATATATATATTTATTTATATATGGAAATAAAAGTAAAAACAAAATTCAAAAAAAGCCTCGAAGTTAAAAAAAAAAAAAATCATCAAAAAATGGTAAAAAAATGGTAAAAAAATGGTAAAAAAAAGGTAAAAAAATGCTCAAAAAAAAAAAAAAAAGTTAAAAAAAAAATGACAAAGTAAGGTAAAATATATATATATTTTTTTTTTTTTTTTTTTTTTTTTACCATAACATTAAACAAATTAAGTGCTTTTATATTGGGCTGCCTTATTTAGGCGAGCATAGTAAAAAATACATAGGGCCATTTGATGCCTTTGTTTTTTAATTGTGCTCAAAAAAAAAAAAAAAAAAAAAAAAAAAAAAAAAAAAAAAAAAAAAAAGGCATATTATGTATATTTATATATATTTACATACATAGTATATATATAACATATACATTCATTATGCCTATTAAATATACCAACAAATAACCCTATTTTTGTAACTAGGCGTGTTTTTTTTTTTTATTTTTTATTTTATTTTATTTTTATTTAATAAGCTACAATAATTAATTAATTAATTATTATAAAGGCTATACCAATGGCAATATATTTATATATATATATTTCTGAACGAATATGCATTTATGTTTATATAATTATACATGTTTATGGTCATATGCTTAATATATGTATATTAATTTTTTTTTTTTTTTTTTCTCCTACTCAATTTAACTTATCAAAATATAAACATTTTTGTAATTTTGAAAAATAACACTTTTTGTTTTACGTTGTAGATGGTTTATTTAAAAATGTAAAAAAAAAATTTATTTTATTTTTTTTTTTATAACATATAATTGACTATTATCATTTTTGTTTAAATGAGCAATTGGGTTTTAATGTATAAAGATAATTACATTAAATATAAGTTCATGCATAAATATATATACATAATTTTACATTTATACTTGTCATGATCTTATATTTAATGTAATACCGATCTTTTTTTCTCATACGGTGAATACATTTTGTTATTTTAAATTTAAACAGTAGTTACATGTACATGTACACGTAAATATATATTGTATATGTATATTATATATGTACATCCTTGTTAGTATGTATTAAGAATTTTTTTTTTTTTTTTTTTAACCCCATAATTTTGTTTGGCATAATTATACTAAATTAACTGGCCAATAATTTATCTGTTTTTCCTTGCTAAAACATTTGTTAATTTTTAATTTTTAATTTTTAATTTTTAATTTATAGTTTATAATTTTTAATTTATAGTTTATAATTTATAGTTTATAATTTATAGTTTATAATTTATAGTTTATAATTTATAGTTTATAATTTTGTAGTTTATAATTTATAGTTTATAATTTTGTAGTTTATAATTTATAGTTTATAATTTTATAGTTTATAATTTATAGTTTATAATTTATAGTTTATAATTTATAGTTTATAATTTTATAGTTTATAATTTATAGTTTAAAATTTATAATTTTTAATTTATAATTTTTTAATTTATAATTTTCATTTTTTTTTTAATCTGTGACTAGCCCAGCTTACCTCAACCCCCAAAGAAATGAAAAAACTATTTATTTTGTTCGAATGTGCGGCTGGGTACTTTCTATTAAAAGTGGAAGAATGGGAACAAATAGCCAATAACGACTCCCTTGAAAAAAAATTAATAAATTCTAGTTCATTTCAGCAGTGTGTTAAATTTTGTGCGTTTGTATCATTTGATACAGCGGAACGAGCACTTGATAATATAAACAGTTTAAACGAAGGTAAGCTAACTGATTTTTTATTAAATTTTTTAGAATTACATTTACCAAGTGACAAAAGTGAGTATGAATTAGGTGTAGCAGATTTAAACTTAGGTAAAAATTTATCTACTATAGGTTTTAATGTTGTACATAATAATAACATTTTAGAATTGTTTCGAGCATGTAGACAGTTTTATTTAAATAAAATATCAACATACGTAAATAATGAAGATATAAATATAAAAAATTTTAATATTGGATTAGGTCATAGTTATTCCAGAAGTAAATTAAAATTAGATCCCAAAAAACAAGACAAATCTATTATTAATAGTATAGCCACAATTGAATCCTTAGATAAAAATATTAACGTTTTTAGTATGAGAGTAGTAGAATGGTATAGTTGGCATTTTCCTGAATTAAAAAATATTGTTACTGATGTTATAAAGTATTGTAAATTAGTTCAATTAATTGGTATTAAAGATAAATTTGATTTTGATTTGAATAAAGATAAAATAACAGAAATTACAGAAGATGAAGAAATTACAGAAAAAATTCAAAAAGTGTCTAATTTATCAGTTGGACAAGAATTATCAAATGAAGATTTAAGTAATATTGTTAATTTTTCAAATGAAATTATTAGTTTATATAATACTAGAACATTATTATGGAATTATATGGATAATAAATTGAATATACTTGCACCAAATTTAAAAGAACTTGTTGGTAATAGATTAACTTCTAGATTAATTAGTCATGCAGGTTCTCTTTTAAATTTAGCAAAAAGTCCATGTAGTAGTATTCAAATATTTGGTGCTGAAAAGGCTTTATTTAATTCGTTAAAAGGTAATAAAAGAACACCAAAGTTTGGTATTATATATAACTCTTCTTATATTTCTAAAGTACCACCGAAATTAAAAGGAAAAATGTCAAGATATCTTTCCAGCAAAATTTCAATAGTTACAAGGATAGATACATTTTCTGAAAATCCAACAAATAATTATGGTGTTGTATTAAAAAAACAATTAGAAGATAAAATATTGCATATGATCAAGGGAGTAAAACTTTCTAAAAATATTGATTATATAAACACTGCTGAGCAATTATATAATGACACTATTGAGCGAACCAGACAGGAGTTGGGTGATGAACAAGGCAAAACTGATAAAAAAAAAAAAAATAAAAATAAAAATAAAAATAAAAAGCATAAAAAGGACAAGACTAAAATGGACATGAATAAAAATGAAGAAGTTGAAGTTGAAAATAAGAACGAAGTTGAAAATAAGAACGAAGTTGAAAATGAAGATAAAGAAGAAAATGAAGATGATGAAGAAGAAGAAAATGAAGATGATGAAAAAGAAGAAAATAAAGATGAAAATGAAAATGAAGAAGAAAATGAAAATGAAAATGAGGAAGAAAATGAAAATGAAGAAGAAAATGAAAATGAAAATGAAGAAGAAAATGAAAATGAAAATGAAGAAGAAAATGAAGATGATGAAGAAAATGAAGACGAAGAAGAAAGCGAAGAAGAAAATGAGGAAACAGATGAAGATGAAGACAACTAAAAATAAAAAGAAGAAAATAAAGTAAAAAAAAAAAAAAAAAAAAAAAAAAAACATGTCAGAAAAGTTACATAATAAGGGCAAAGAATTTAGTAACGGAAAAATCTGTTATTTTGAAAAGTTATGACCTGGTCATAAAAAAAAAAATGTTAACAATAAAAAAAAAAAACAACTTAATGATTAGTGATGAAGTTTATTGACAATGAGGATAGCTATATTAATACAATTTAAAATTTTTATACATACATGCATATGTTTTATGTATACATACATATGTTTTCTATATGTGAGTTATTTTTAATCAAGTGAAAAATCTTTAAATTTTTTTCTGTTACATCTTTGTAATTTTTTTTTTTTTTTTCTTCTTTTTCTTTTTTTATGTGATAAACATTTTGGTACAATTTGCACATAGGCGGATTGTTTAAAAAAAACAATTATCATAATGGTTAAATAAATAAATAAATAAATAAATATATATATATATATATATATATATGTATATATGTATATATGTATGTATATAAAAGTAAAAAAAAAAAAAAAATAAAACTAATATACATATATATGTGCATACATAGTGCCAAGAAAAAAAAGGTGTACTAACAAAAAGAAGCATAAAATGAAAAGAAATAAAATATAAGATATATATAAGAAATAAATAAAAAGTAAATAAGATATGAATAAGTTATAAATAAGTTATAAATAAGTTATAAATAAGTTATAAATAAGTTATAAATAAGTTATAAATAAGTTATAAAAAAGTTATAAAAAAGTTATAAATAAGTTATAAGTAAGTTATAAGTAAGTTATAAGTAAGTTATAAGTAAGTTATAAGTAAGTTATAAGTTATAAATAAAATGTTAATGAAATAGTGATGCGGTTTTAGGTGTCAAATTATAAAACCTTTTTTACATGTAGAAGTACACATAAACATATCCAAACGTAAGTTCATGTTGGTATGATAAATTTATCACTTTTTTTTAACCATGCAAATATATATGCAAATATATATGTATATATATATATATGTGCAGGTGGCTAATCGGAGTATAAAACTTGTTATTGTCAATATAAGAGACAAAAAAAAAAAAAAAAAAAATTTTTTTTTTTTTTTTTTTTTTTTTAATGTCTTTTTTTTTTTTTAGATATATCTGCTTGTATAAGTGTTTACACGAACATATGTATATATATATATATATATATATATATATATACATATATACATCACTCATATAAAGCTAAATGGTAATCATAAGATACCCAATGCAATTTACTCTTACATAAGTCATAATGCTTTTGGTTAAGTTTACTAAGTACAAATTCCATTTGTTTAGGATTAATATAATAAATAATATCTCCATTTGGTGCAGTTTTAAAAATGTCTTTTTCTTCTAAACACGTTAAAATATCATTAATTTCGATACTAGTTATTTCTGATAATTCTTGTACTGATATTTGATTATAATTTAACAAAACTTTGAGTAATGTTTCATACCAGTAAGCCATATATGAAGCAACTCCTAAATCTGATAATGGTCTTTCTGGTGTACCTGTTCTTTTTTCTGTTTGGGATAAAAAATAACTAAAATTTATTAAAAATTTTCCATAACCTTTCTTTTGATGTTGTGGTAAAGTAAGTATACATGATACATTATTTTTGGAATATTTTTCTTTTGAAAAATAACCAGTTATATGATATCCATATTCATCTATTTCTGTTATAACATAAAATAAAAATAAATTTACTCGATGTTTTAATGTTTTATGATCTAAAAATAATTTTGATAAAAAACATAAATTTTCACAATATATACGAAAATAGTTCCCATCAATTTCGAATATTGAATTTCTTTCATTTCGATATATTTCATTTCCTGGTGGATGTCTAATTTCACATCTTCGTATATGTCGTATTAATTCTTTTTCTACTTTAAAAAAACATAAGCAAAATTCACAAATATATAAAACATCTACATTTTGGTATTCTTTTGGATAAGGAGAAAAATACCATGTATCTACTAAGTAAGAACCAAACCGAATTTGATTAATAGTTTTTAGTTTTGTATTCTCTTCATGTTCTTTTAAATATTCTTTATCTATTCCTAAATGTTCTTGATCTGATCCATTTTTTTCCATATTTTTTATAATTGGATATCCATCATCAGGATAACTATCTAATAACCTTAACTGTTCATATGATAACCAACAATCTAATCGCCTGTCAAAACTTTCCCAATGAACATAATAGTCATAATCACTTGCTTGCATAGTTAAATTGGTTGTGTTTATTTCTTGATTAACTTTATTTTGTATATCATTTTTATATGTGTTTAATGAATAAAATAAAGGTAACTCTTTTTTTGAATTTTTTTTTTTAGGTCTTGCATATACAACAGAACAATAACGCCAAACTTTATTCAATGGGTCTAATCCCCATAATACTTGTTTTACTGGTATCGCGTTAGGAAATATTAATGCATAAGAATCATTAAATTTTGTTGATAAATTTATTGATTTACCAATACTCCGAGCCTTACTCAGACTACCTTTTGTATTTTTACTGCTACTGTTATGTGTATTATGACTATTACCAACACTGCTATTATTATATCCTTTTTCTTTATTCTTTGATGAACCAGTTCCTTTTGTTATTATTTTATTGCTTCCTTTGGGAGTAGAAGTAGTACTATGAATCAATAAGGGAGGGGTCGAACCACTAGCAGCAGTAGCAGTAGCGGTTGTAGTAGCACCACTAGCACCATTAGTAGTAATAACATTTGTATCTTTCTTGGGGTCACTCACAGTATCTATCGACATTCTATTTTCTATTATTACGTTTGTAGCATTTCCATTGTTGGCTACTGTAGTTCCATTAGAGAATGTTGCATCAGTTATATTTATGGATTTTTCATCATTTATATTTATGGATTTTTCATCATTTATATTTATGGATTTTTCATCATTTATATTTATGGATTTTTCATCATTTATATTTATGGTTTTTCCATTATTTATATTTATGGCTTTTTCATCATTTATATTTATGGCTTTTTCATCAGTTACATTTGTGGTTTTTGCATCAGTTACATTTAAGAATGTGGCAATAATTGCACTTGTGGTTACTGTAGTTGTTCCATTTGTGGCTACTGTAGCTGTTTCATGTTTGGCTGTCGTAACAGTTACAGCTGTAGGTGTTGTTAAGTCTGTTGGTGTTGTTCCTGTCACTTGTGTAGCTATTACTGTCGAACCTGTCGAAGTTACGTTTGTAACACAATTAATGGAGGCAATCCTTTCACTTAATCTTGTTACTACTCCTTTCGTCACTCGTGTTTTACAACTATTATTAACATTAACACTACCCTTTACACTTTTACTTATCCCTGTTCCTTTATTCACATGTAAACTCTCATGCTTGCTGGCACCCATTCTAATCACCAAGAGTACAAATATATAATAATCGGTATATATATATATATATATATATATATATATATGTACATATATATGTATATATTCACTTAAATTACTAAGCTCATATAATAACAATTTTTTTTTTTTTTTCTATATATATATATTTTTTTTTTTTTTACATTATAAAAATGTAGGAACGCAAAAAAAGTAAAAAATAAAAAAAAAAACAAAATAAACAAAATAAACAAATTACTCAAGTAATGGAGCAAATAAACCTAAAAAAAAAAAACGACAGAGCAACGAAAGGGTAATGTAACAAAACAACTAATAAAAAACCTAACCAACAAAACAGCCAAAATACAAAACAAACCAGTAAACCAACAAAACAGCAAAACAACAAACAAACAAACCGACAAAACAACTAAACAACAAACAAGTCAACAAATTAACAAATCAACAAGTCAACGAGTTAGCGAGTTACTAGCCATAATTTTATTACTCAACTATGTTTTGCATAACACTGATGTAATAATAAGGTTAAAAAAAAAAAAAAAAAAAAAAAGTTAATATAAATTTTTTTTTTTTTTTTTTTTTCTTTTGCTTTATTTAAAAGTAAAAGGAGAAAAAAAAAAAAAAAAATAGTGCTTTTATTTTATTTCATTGGAATCAATACATAATTATAGTATATTTTTCTATCCATATATTCACTTGCTTGTTTAGCTATGTATTGATTTATTTATTGATTTACTTGTTTATTTATTTGTTTATTTACCTATTTATTTGTATACTGATTTATGTATTGACTTATATATTGACTTATTGATTTATTTGTTGACTTATTCATTGGCTTATTTTTTAGTTTTTTTGTTCATTTTTTTTTTTGCCATTCGTGTCATCAGTATTAACCTTTTTCTTCTTTGCCCTTAGCAGGCGTCTGTTTATCATTTTGTTATAGCCCTTCAATTTTATTCATATAAATTTTGTACGGTATATAAACACGCATGTATATATATACATATATGTATATATATATATATATATACATTTTAAATACTACTTCAGTAATAATATACAAATCTATATGTACATATTTATAAATATATTAACAAGTCATTTTTTTATTTTATTTAACTCTGTTAATTCGTTTTACTCAATTTTTCTTTTTTTTTTTTTTTTTTTTTTTTTTCTATAAGCTTTTAGTCTTATTTTTATGTGTATACATTATAATTTTTTTACTTTATAATAAAATCGCATTTTTTTCCCTTATTTATTGGAATGAACTGAGTGAATGAGCAAATAAATGGATAAATAAACGAACAAATAAATGAATAAACGAATAAATAAACGAATAAGTAAACGAATAAGTAAACGAATAAATAAACGAATAAATAAACGAATAAATAAACGAATAAATAAACAGTTTCGATAACAGCAATACATAAAATATGTAAATTATTTCAAAAAAGAAAGTTGTAAACAAATATAAGTGATTTTAGCAAGTTTTTAGTAAGTTAAAAATATCGAAATACAATTAAGCGTTAAAATAAAACATTTTAAGAAGTTCACATCTTTTGAAAAGTGTACTAAAAGTTTACAACGACTGGAGTGGGTACATATATATATATATATATATATATATATGTTAATATTATTGTTTATTCAATTATGTAAACTTAACAAACTAACATTTTTTCTCTTTTTTCTAATATTGTCAATTACATATAAAAAAAATAAAATATAATAATTATAAAAAAAAGAAAAGTTTTTAATTGGTTTATTTTTTTTAAACTTACGAATATTTAAAAAAAAAATAAAAAACTGAACTTTTAAATATATATTTATTTTTTTCGTTAAACATATTCCTGTAAAATTAAGCATTTATACGTAAACATATATTTATGTATATATATATATATTTAAACGCCCTACATTTATTTCTTTTATTATCACCATTTTTATACACTGAAACTTATTAACAATAAGGACATAAAAGTAAAATATAGAATTTTTTTGTTTTGCATATACCCATATATATACAAATATATACATATACACATATACAAATATATACATATACACATGTACACATATATACATTTATATATACACTTCTCTATTTTCCCTTTATCATAATTAAACAATACAAAAGAATGATAACTTCCTTAGGTATCATACATAAACTACTAACACCAATATTTTCTCGAAGTGCAAAATAAATATGCAAATATGACTTTTTATTATATTTAGATGATTATTATTATTTATGCCATGATAAAATATGTGAGTGAATATATTAATCAGATAGATAATAAATGAATCGTCATAACTGTAAAATTAACATTTTTTTGTAAAAATATATGATTTAAAAAAAAAAACTACATTGCGAAAATACATTGCGAAAATACATTGCAAAATACATTGCAAAATACATTGCAAAATACGTTATAAAAAATGTTACAAAACATGAACCATAAAATCTCATTATGATATATGAATCGAATTATTGTAAGAAATGTATTTAATCCTGATAAAAAAATAAAAAAGTGTCATAATAAAATTTTTTGAAAAATATAATGCAGCTTTTATGTAAGCAAAAGAAAGTATGCAATTTTTTTTTTTTTTGTTGAAACTAAATAAAAGCAGATTTTAATTAAGTAGATTAGCACACACGTATATATAAATAAATACAAGACAATTTTGACGAATAAATAAAAAAAAAATATATGCATTTTACCCTTACATGTTAAAAATAAGACATGTATATATATATATATATATATTACTTTAATATAATATTGCTAGAAAAAAAAAAAAAAAAAAAAAAAAAATGTACACATATACTATCTATACATATATATACTCACGAAATAATTTTTCAAAATGAAGTTCATTAATTTTTTCACATACGTGACACTTTTTTTGTTTATGTTTTTAAATACAAAATGTCTTAAACATACCCCCCATAAATTTTTTGTAAATTTCAAATTCGATAATTATAAATATGCCTATAGTAATAAACAGTATTATAAGTCTATCAATTTAGGATTTATTGGATTAAATAAAAAAGAATATAAATTACTCAACTTAAATAAAAAAAAAAAAAAAGGAACAAACATTAATAAATATATTATAAAAAAATATATAAATTCAAGTATGTTATATGTACAACATTATGAGAATAAAAAAAAAGAAATTAAATGCAGCTTTTTGAATAACAATGAAAAAAGTTTATGCAATAATTTAACATATAAAGTGGGAATAATATTTAATAAAAGTTTTTTAACAAAATTTCTTTGCACAAGTATTTTTTGTTTAGCAGTATATTCACTATCATTTTATCCACTTTCAATAAATAAAAAAATTGAATTTGTTATTAATGTTTTAAAAAAAAAAATAAAGTGTCTAGGTGTCTTTAAAAAAAGCAAACATATTTTTTTAACTATACCATTTTCTGATTTTAGATCATCGCCTTACTTTTTTTCTTCCATATTAATTGCTTCATATTCTTTATATATCATTTTAAAAGTTTATATAGAAAAATATAGAGAAGCGAAAAGAATAAAATCAGCAATAATTGCATATAATAAAAATAGGGATAAATATATAGAGACAGGTGATGATTCTACTGACGAGTATGATGATCTAGATACTGATTATACAGATGACATGTATGGGAATGATCATTTCAATAAAGATTTTTACTAAACTTTTTTTTTTTTTTTTTTTTTTTAATAAAATGGGATTATAACCGTGCACCATTTTTTTTTTTTTTTTTCTTTTTCATCGTTTATTCATTTTTGTTCAACTACTTATTTTATTATTTTATAATTTTATTATTTTATTATTTTATTAATTTACGCATTTGTTTAAGTTTTAATTTGTACAAAATTTCCAATTAAGCTTTTTTAGTAAATACAACATTTTCATTTGTAAGATTTTTAATAACATCTGAAAAAATACTTGAAAAAAAATGGGACAAAATCGTCGGTTTTAAAAATGAATAATTATGTTCTATTGGGCTGTTTACTACATCCGCTTTTTTGTTTCCTTAAAAAAAAAAATAAAAAAAAAAAAAGAAAAGTAAACATAATATATATATATATATATATATATATATATGCATATGCATATACACAAATACGTAACAACACAAATTTGAGTAAATGCCATATTTCAAACATAAACATTTATATATATATATACACCCATTATATCACTTTTTCTTTTTTATGTTTTAAACAAACTTTTTATAACATCAATCAAATCTTCACTTAAAATTTTATCAATCGTTTGTATTGAACATGAGCTAATATTCAAAAGTTCTGTAACATATTTCTTGATATGTGTCTTAATTATACTTTTAAACATTTCCGAAAACATACAACAGTAAATTTTTCCTACAACGATTTAGCAAAATTAAAAAAAAAGTTTAATTAGGGAAAATGTATAATAACATGTGTAATAATTGTAAAATGCCAAAAAAAAAAAAAAAAAAAAAAAAAAAAAAAAAAAAAAAAAAAGAATGGTATTATAATCTAACTTTTATGATATAAAATTGTTTGCTCATCTGGTATTTCATTTTCCATTTTATTTTGAATCTTTAAATTTTCTAATTTATCAAAATCAAAATAATGTCTTTTAAAAAAGCCTTGAAATAAAACACAAAAGTATGTGAAAAAAAAAAAAAAAAAAAAAAAAAAAAAGTTAGCATATAATGTAATTCGTATATATGTATATAATTACACGTATAAGCTTGCATTATATATATCTACATATATTTACTTTTAGATTTGTCCTCCATTGGAATTGGTAAATAAATATATCTTTTAAAATATAAATGTTTAGGATAAATATTAGTTTCAGTTAAATTTTCAAACTTTTCGCTTTTCATTACTACATCTTTAGAGTTGCATGTGTATATTTTTATGTGAACGTAAAAATAAAATTTACTAAATTGTTTAACTCTCTCTATATTTGTTTCTTTCACATTTTCTTTTTCGACAATATCATCATCTATTGATATGATTTCAAAAAACACAGTATAATAAAATTTGGCACATATATATGTATGTAAATGTGTGTATGTAAATGTGTGTATGTAAATATATGTATGTATATATATTATTTTTTTGATACCATTTGGAATTCCATACAGTCGTCTTATTGCCTTTTGAAGCGTACTTCTACTAATGTTGTCCTGTTTTTTTAATTATGTAAGTATATACGTATTTTATGTGAGTACATGTAATTATAATTATACCATATGTATACATATATATATATATATACAATATAGACAAGTTCGTATTGTTAAATTAAAAACGTTTGATATATGCCATTTTTTTTTAATTTTATAATTACATATGTGTATTTAAACGTTTGAATGTTGTCAAATATTTTTTGAGCGTGTGAGAAAGTTAAATCATCAATTTTTTTTTTTTTTTTTTGTGTTGACAGAACGTTAGCTCCTACACCTTCTTCTCTTGTGTCTTCATATACTTCTTCTATTTTTTTGAATAGAAAAAAATAAAATTTTATAATGTATATAAATGTATATATATATATATATATATATATATATATGTGCGTATATTTTTAATAAAATACATTTTATGTACCAATTTCCTCTTCGTATAAATCATCTGTGTTTTTTTGTATATTTTCAAGAGTGCTAGTTGTAGTATAATCATTTTCTATAAATTTCAATTCTATTTGGATATTTCCCTCTATATCTAATAGTATATCAGTAAGGATGAAGGTGAACGTCAAAAGAACGTGTTCTCTTTTTTTTACAATACCTATTTTGTTGGGAAAAAAAAAAAAAAAAAAAAAAAAAAAAATTTATAGTAAAGTGTGTCAGAAAATGAGGAATGTATAGGTTGCAGTTATATTGTCACCATTATTGTTACATATAATATATGTAATGTATATAACCATTTTGTGGATATATTTTTAAAACATTCCCTGGAAGTGTGTTTTTATTTGATATTTTAAATTTCAAATCTTTCAAATATGAATAATTTTTTATGATGACAATCCTTTCAATAATAGTACTAAATAATTCATTTATGAAAAAGAAAAAAATGTACATATGTGTATATATATATATGTACATATGTGTATATATATATATGTACATATGTGTATATACTATTTCTTGCGAGTGCTCTTAACTAAGAAATATGTCTGTTGTTTTGTTTTTAATTTATACTGCCTTATTCTATCTTATTATATTTTTTGTTTACTTCGTTGGGACATATAAAATATTAATAGAACTAGGTGTAATGAAAAATAGTTTATTTTTGGCGTATATATATGGATAGGGTGGGATAAAGTTTGAACAAAATGTGTTGATGTTTTGTTCATCCATATGATTATAAAATTTATTATTAAATATATTAATTTTTTTATACATATTTTGGTAAATATTAAATGGTGTACTATTGATATTTACTTCTAGTTGTATTTTATTAAGCATCTATAAAAAAAAAAAAAAAAAAAATAATAATAATTATATTATGGTTAATATGTATAAGTATATGTACTTATATATATACACATTGGTATGGATAAAAAAAAAATATATAAATTAATGTAATATTATGCATGTATGTAAACATAAGTATAATGTATATATATATATATATATATATTACTATATCTTTTTGCAAATGTTTAAAATAAGAATTTAATATTAAGTTTTCTTTCATTATTGATGGTGACAATCTAGAAATTAAAATAAAAAGAGAAATATACTTCCTTCTTTTAATTATTCCTTTAGGGTTTAAAATAGTAAAATTTTCGTTATGTTGCATTTCATAAAATATGTCTAATTCACTATCATTTAGCAGATCTACATTTATGATACACTCGTTTTTTAAAGTCAAAATATGTTGATTAAAATTCTTTTGATAAAAAAAAAAAAAAATAATAATAATAATAATAATAAAATAAAACAGTTTTGCAATATAAAGACGAATATTAATAAAAGGAAGAGTGTATAAATATAGGAATGTTGTTTGGTGCCTCTAATATTTTTATTTATCCCTTTATTCTTTTATTTTTTTATCCTTTTATTTTTTTATTCTTTTATTTTTTTATCCTTTTATTTTTTTATTCTTTTATTTTTTTACCCTTTTATTTTTTTATTCTTTTATTTTTGTTATGTTTTTACCTTAGTATTCATCCAATTAATGGGAGGCATGTTGGGATAAAGCGTTAAGGAGCAAACATTCAAAGGAACTATTTTCCCATTTTCTACTTCAACTATTAATGGCATATTATGAAAGCCAACATATTTATGCTTATATATTAAAGTGATTGTTTTGGCTGTCTTTTTTTTTATTTCGAATTTTTTAGGATAAATATCAAAACTATCTAAACACCTCATATAATGACGGAATGTATTGTCTACGTATAAAAACTGGGCCATCTACAATTACATTTTGTATAGATATAAAAAAAAAAAAAAAAAAAAAAAAAAAAAAAAGCAAACAAACGAATGAATGAAAGAAAGTGAAAAGTTTAACAGAGGAGTTATTATTATATTACGTCAACTTCCATAAACTAAATTATATAATATATATACATATTTGTAAGTTAAAAACTATTTCGTTTTGACATGTTTTACCTTTTCTTCTTCATTTTTGATATATGGTGGTAAAATAGGGAAAATGTAATACTTGATAGTATTTATTTGTATGTTTAATGATATATCTAATGGGTTATACAAAAGTAAATTAACATATGTTTGTTCATTTAATATATTATTTCCAATGTTAAATTCTATATAATTAAATCGATTAAATAAGTTTTGTAAATTCTCTACACTTTGCTCTTTTTTGTAGTCTAGCTCTGTTTTTGAAAGGTGATCTTTTAAACAGCTGAAGGTTATATATAATTAGTAATATAAAAATAAATTGTTAATTTAATAAATAAATAGATGAATAAACGGAAGAATAAACGGATGAATAAACATGAACAAATAAACTGAGTAATTTTATTATAATATATAATATGTAATATATAATATATAATATGTAATATATAATATATAATATTTAATATATAATATGTAATATGCAATAAAAACATACGCGTTAATTTTATCTATAGATGTCATGTTCCAGTAAATAGATGTGGGTGTTTTAAAATCGTTTATATCTATAACTTGGAAATATGGCATGACGACTTTTAGTATTATATCAACAGTGTGTCTGCAAAAGGTAAGCAGATTGTTACATAAACTTGTGTTTAAAACAGTTTGCTCACGTGTACACACACATATATATATATATATATGTATATATGCATGTGTGTTGTAATTTTTTTTTTTTTTTTTTTGTGTCCAGCTTATCCTTGTACCTATATTCTGAGAAAAAAAAAATTTTAGGGTTTATTACGAAAGTATGTTATATGTGTATATGCATGTATATATACATACATATATATATGTTTATACATTAAAACAAATGGCAGTTTTTTTTTTTTTTTTTATCTTACCTGCTATCATGACAAAAAAACGATACAAAAATACCCCCTTTCGGCTAGTGTTAAAACTCACGATTATATTTTTTTCAGAAAAGGGATTTATTACATATTCATTATTGTTTGATATTATATTTTCTTCTGCTTCTATAACTTCTTTTTCATCTTTTTTTTAAAAATAAAAAAAAAAAAAAAAAAAAATAGCTTAAACTGTGTTAAACTGTGTTAAAGTTAAAGGAAACATAGAAATGGTAACATAAACAAATGACTTTTTATAAACAAATGACTTTTTATAAACAAATGACTTTTTATAAACAAATGGATTTTTATAAACAAATGATTTTTCAATATACCAAAAACATCGATGCCATCTATTTGAACAATTTTAGTTTTAGTCTTAAAATTTATAATCACTGGGTGTTTATTTTTTACTGTTATCTAAAAGAAAGAAATACAGATCATCATGTATGACCATAACGTAATATGTTATTATGTACATGTATATATCACACGAACGAACGTACTCATTCATTTGGTATCTGTTGTCTATGCTATTTATAATGTTTTTTTTTTTTTTTTTTTTTTTTTTTTTTTTTTTTTTTTTTTTTTTTCTTTCGATAACTTTTTAAACTATCACCTTCGCATTAAACTGTTTTCCAGGTAGAATCAATTCACTTTCAATTAATTTCGGATAAACCATTAATGAACTTTTTACTATATTAATATTAATAGAAAACTTGTTTGAACTTTTTATATGATCATTCATGTTTTTTTTTAAATATATGAATTTATTTTCCATGTCTGCATCGTTTATATATAATAAATAATTGAAGAGTAAAGGAATCGATTTGGTTATACTAAAATTACAAATAGCAGAAATATGTATATTTTTTTTTTCAAAAGGTGAAAGACAAAAAAAATAAAAATTATATAGTTTTTCATCATCATCAATAAATGAACTACTATGTTTTATATTTTCATTATCAACAGTTGTGTTATTCAATTCGTTTAAATTGGTTTCTTTTTTATTATCAACAGGATCGTTATTCCCATCTATATCAATATTAACAAGTTTCTCTACATCTTCTTTTATTAGTACACATAAAACATTTCTTTCTGTTAAATTTTCAATATTCACTTTTTTGTAACTTTCAGTTTCGGTACCTACACATGGTAAGTTCTGTACAAAAAAAAAAAAAGTGGAACAAATGTGGATAACATGAGAAAAAAAAAAAAAAAAAAACACTATATAGTTTTAGGCAATAAAAAAAACAATAGCAACATTCTTATAATAAATATGTGTACAGGACCGTGTATACTTTTTTATTATTATTATTATTATTATTATTATTATTATTTTTTTTTTTTTTTTTTTTTTTTTACTATGTTAGTATCTCCTGCATTTAACATAACGTTGTTCATTTCATGGGAAACCAAAACAGATATATAATTTTTTTCAATTCCATTTACTAAATAGTATATTTTTATTTCAGAGTTATTTGATTGTTTTTTTTTGGGGGAGTAAAAAATAATTACATTTAAAAAGCTTTTTTTAGGAACATAATTTATTTGTGGATATACCCTACAAAGTGAAATATATTATATAGGTATTAAACGTGCATTGTTAATATATACATAAATATATATATATATATATATATATTTATTCATTATTTTGAATAGCAGTTTTAACTAGCCACTAGCTTAACTACTTGCTTAACTACTGCACTATTAATTGTTCATTATTTTTCCGGTTACTACTTTATGCTTTCGGCTTCATTTTTATATGGAGTGAAATCAATAATTTGAGTAACTTCTGAGTTATTTTCAAATTTGACAATAGCATAACTATATTCTTCCTCAATTATATTTAAAAAGGATATATTTTTTGGATAAAAAACTAAACTGTCTTGCACGTTTTCTGTTTCACATATATATTTTGTATTAAATTGAAAAAAAGTAGCATATATAAAAAAAGGTGCTAATAATGTCTTGCTGTTACATTTCGTATAGTCTTTGTTATTAGACGGAAACACAATACATTCGTATACTTCACATACATATTTTTTTTTTAAACCTTTTATGTTTTTTACTCTTAAAAAAAAAAAAAAAAAAAAAAAAAAAGGGTTAGCATGTATAACTGAAAATAGGATTAAATATACAGGACAAAATAAAATATGCACATACATATAAGAACAAACATAGTTATATATATATATATATATATATATATATATATATAAATGTACCTAAATTTTTGATAGCCGAATGGCAACAACGGTGCTTCTTTAGGAGTTACTTCAAAAGTTCCCTGCTCCTGTTTATCAACTGCATTTAACCATACACATGTATATTCAACTGGCGTTTTATTTATTAACATTAAATCTTTTTCTTCCATTTCTTGTACTTCTAATTCTTTAGGTACTGCAAATACGTCTCTTAAAAAAAAAAAAAAAAAAAAAAAAAAGAAACTCATTATGAATACATATGCACCCACAAATATGTTTTTTTTATATATTTAGGTGTTAGTACTAAAGTGTGTACATATATACAATTGCTTCGGTAGATGTAGCAAAAACTTACTTTTCACTTATTTCCAATATATCATTCAGCAACTCGTATGTAGTATCTTCATACGAATCAAACTCGACTGGAAAATCCCATATATCAATATACTCATTTTTTTCATAATATGAATTGTATACTATATTTTTGTCATGAATTAAATTTTTATATCTATATATGTGATGAATAGACAAAGGAGGCATTTTATAACTTATAGAAAAGTTACAAATAACATCTATATAAAATATTTTTTTATTTAAATGTACTAAAAAATATATTCTTTTATATACATTGATTGGATAAATACAATTACATACTAGATATATAGAATGAAAACTATTTTTTTTTATTATAAATTTTTTATTTTTTATATAAAAAAAATATCCTGAATTTATAATTTCTACATCTAAGTCTGTATCTTCATCATTTCTTATTACTATTTTTTCATTTATTGTATCTCCTATTTTGGTATTTTCAAATATATATAAAGTCTTCTGTAAAACCAATTTTATATTTTTAATTTCACATAATAAAAAAAGTTCAATAGAATAATCGTTACATGCTTTAAATCGAATTACTTCTGTATAATTACTAACAGGATTATTGCCGTTAACATTAATCGAAACGGCTTCTGTACTTTTTTCTTTTAATGTTAATTTATCGATGGGAAATGTAAAAACGCTGTTCCCTTTTTGTTTTTTGGCCTTAAAAAGAAAAAGAAAAAAAAAAAAAAAAAAAAAAAAAAAAAAAAAGAATGAGGAATAAATGTAACATAGATGAAAAAAAAAAAAACAGAATAAGTAAATATAAGGTGGGGGAGAAACCAAAGATATACCACACCTTAGTATTTTACTACTACCTTTTGTACATGCATAACCACGTATATATATCGTCCACAGGCGCACAAAAAAAGATTACCACTACGTTAATTGGAGCATTTGTCAAATTTTTCAAAAAAAACGTTTTAGTTATTTTTTGGCCTAATGTTATATTCCCAAAATTGATTATATCTTTATTAAAAATTTCCTTATTTTGGTCACACAAAATAATAATATGTGGTAAAACAAAAATCATATGTGCGTTAATCTGTTTTTTTATTAAACAGACTTGTATATTTTCTTTGTTTAATATTTTAATTATTTTTGATACAAAATTTTCTTCATTTTCTGTTTTTTTTTTTGTTTCATAAGGATTAATAGTTGTTTGTAAATTGTTTTTTTTTATTTCAGATTCAAAAGTAACTTTTTTTTCTAACTCGTAATTAATTTTTTTTTCTACCCTTTTTGGTATTTCAATGATAGAACATGTTATAATTGATTCATATTTTTGTGGTACTTTTGAATATATAATAACATTTACAATTTGTTTTTCTTTCGATTTTAAAATAAAATTAGACGGTTCAAATTTTATTTTTATTTCTTTATCTTTCAACATATTTTTATAAGATAACTTAACAAGGCCATTTAATTGGCCATCATTTTTTAATAAAATTTCTTTTTTATTTTTTTGTTTTATAACCATTTCATTAAAATTTATCGTACTTGGTACAACCACATCAGATTTTATAGGAGTAGCAATTATTTTTATAGGAATTTTCTCATTTTTATATTTATCATCTACTATTACTATATTTAACGTTTCATTAATCGTTTGATTATCATGTAAAGGGTTTAAAAAACTTATTACATAACTTTTGTTTAAACCTGGACTAATATTTTCTATATCTTGTAATGGGTATGTAAAATATGTACTACTTTGATATAAAAAACGAAATCTTATAATATATTTTGTAGTATTTTTTATATGTAACCTTTTTATCAATTTTACCCCTCCTTCATAATTAGTAAACTCAATTAACGGAGGAAACTCAAGACCATACATTCGTGAATTTTCCATTTTATTTATAACAAGGTTGATACAAGTTTCATAGCCTTTTTTTTTTTTTTTTTTTTTTTTTTTTTAATATTTTTTTTTATTTTCAAAAAAAAAAATACTTTTCACTTTTTTTTTTTTTTTTGCTATAACTGTAGAATTATTACGATTTTAAAAAAATGTATCTCCATACTCTTTTTTCATTTGTAGAATATTATGTATATGGACATATAAACATGCATAATATATATTGTATACATGTATGTGTGTGTATATATATGGAGCCCTACATTAGAAGCAAACGTGGGAAAAAGAAAAAAAAAAAATAACCTTGCAAAAAAAAAACTGTGCTTAAGTAATTACTTTATAACTAGCTTTATAACTAACTTTATAACTTTATAATTTTATAACTTTATAACTTTATAACTTTTTTTTTTTTTTTTTTTTGCAGCATTATGGTAAAAGACCATTTTATATAAGCACATTGCTTACATTTTGATAAATAATTATTTAATTTTTTATTTTGCACGCTTTATATATTCTATAACATATACTCACACATTTATATTTTTATTTTTAAGCTTTTTGTACGTTGAGAAATTTGCACAATGCGGTAAAATTTTTAGAGAGTTAAAGTAAATAAATGAATGGGTGAATAAATAAATAAATGAATGAATAAACAAATGGGCTAACGATATGCAAAGAAAATTGATTATCATATATTAAAAAACAGTCTCATGTTCATTCGTGAAAAAAAAAAAAAAAAAAAAATCATGCAAGTGTTTAAATAAAACAATACATACATATATATATATATAATAATTGTTAATAATTAGTTTTTTTATATTCTTCCGTTTTTTATTACTAAAAAAAAATTTATAAGAACACAATGAAAATGCTATATACATGCTTGTAAATATATATATAGATATATATATATATATATGTATATATATGCATATGAAGACAAAACTGGTATGGTGTGCGATTAAAAAGAAAAATGAAAAAATAAAGATAGAAGTAAAGATAGATGTAAAAATAGAAGTAAAAATAGAAGTAAAAAGCAATTCTCCATTCGCACCTATATATATATATATATACATATACATACATGCGTAATGGGTTGATTTGTTTTGTAAAATATAGGGTATGAGGAAGGTGTGCTGACATTCAATTAACAAATATATTAAAAGGACAGATCGCTAGGTGCGTTTTTAAAAATACCAGCAATATATCACAAAAAAAAAAAAAAAAAAAAAAAAATTTAAATAAAAAAAGTAAAATTAACAATGTAGGACTGTGCTATATATGTACATATATATATATATAGTAAGCCTAATTTTTATAAAAAAAAAATAAAATTATTTATTTTTCCATTAGTTTGGATGATTGGCTGTTTACACTGTCACCACCCACTCATTCCTCAATCGATTGCGGAAATATGGAAAAATAAATATCCCTTTTGTGCGCTTCAGTTTGTTCTGTTATGTAAGGTAACGTTTTGTTCAGTTTCAAAGTATATTCAGTATTTCCTTTAGTTAATAAACTTAAACACTGTGAGTAGGCTTGTAAAGTAGTGCACCAATTTTGAATAATACTATCAATAGATATTCCTGCTTTTTTTAGTAAAGCTTCTAAATTCATTATAATAGCATTTACATCAGCATCAGCATTGGTATCATCATCACCATCATAATAGCTATAATCATAATCGTAAACATTATTTTGTGTTAAATTAATTAAAAATGGATTTTGTTTTTCTATTTGTGTTATATTCTTCAATAAATTTTTATTTAGTTCCTTTTTATTATTCGAGTTTTGTGTCAATCTTTTATTAAATTTTGTAGTAACTGCATTTAAATCATCAATATGCACATTAATTGCATTTTTATCTTTTAAAGTAAATGATACATTATTATTTTTTATTTCAATTTTATCAATAAATATATTATTACTTAAAGTTGCAATAAAATCAGGAGTAGTTCCATTACTCATTAAATTATATGTACCTAACCATTTTTTTGTTAATGTTATTTTAGGTGTATGTTTTTTTAAAGTTTCAACTACATCATACGCATAATCATATCTTATTGTATGTGCTTTGGGTAACTCTTCTGCAAGTACATTATAATAATCTAAAATTTGATTTATTAAAATATCTTTTATTTTTATATTAATTCCACTTACATCAATTATAAATAACAATTTTCTTGGTTTTGATAAATCAATATTTTTAAAATTATTATTTTTAACGTTTTTATATTCTCTTATTTCTGATCTTCCTAAAAATGTAAATATTACTTCACCATCATCAGTTATTTCAAATATTCCTTGTTTTGTGTTCATTTTCACTTTTTTAATTTCAAGTGTGTTTACAATTTTTTGTAGTCGTTTTTTTTTGTTCTCAAAGGATTGGTAATTATAACATGAGTTATTACTGTTATTGCTCTTATTAGTATTTGTTTCGTTGTAGTTATAACTGTTGACACTACTACTACTACTATCGATACTATAACCAGTTCCCTGATTGTTTATACTACCATAATATTTCTTATTATTATTATTAGTATCCATCATAAATGTTATATCACTTTTTACCAATTCAGGTGTAATATTCATATTTTTAATTTTATCACCATTATTATCACCATTATTATTATATAAATCTTTATATGTTTTGTTCAAAGTAACATTTTTATTTTTATAATTCCAATCCATATCTACATTACTTACACGTTTGTTATTATTCAAATTATATTCATTTAACATGTCATTGATACTGTTTCTTTGTTTATTTCTTATAGTGGGATCACAAGGTTGTCCGACATTATAACTGGCAATATTACCGACCATACTACCGGCAATACTACCGACCATACTACCGGCAATACTACCAACCATACTACCGGCAATACTATCTACAACACTACCAGAATCACTACAACCACTATTATTGTTGTTACTACTAATACTATTAGTAGGAAAATTACTCATATTATTATGATCATTACTATCACTTGTAAGGTTTATATCATTTTCTCCTCGTAAGAATTCGTTTTTACTGATTATATCCATTGTTGTTATCCCCCCACGTATATTTTCCTTCGATGTAAAAACGATTTGTTCATCATCCGAACGTATACTATTTGTTATACTTACCCTTTCCTTTTGTTTATTTCTAATTTCTTTATTTCGTGATGAATATAATGATTCAGATAAAACAGAATCAGCAGGTGTTGGTACAGGAATAGGTTCATCAAATTCTTCACTAAAACTATCAAATACAGAATTAATCATTTTAGGTTGTTGTTGTTCTAATTCTTCATCATTATATGTATTCAAATTACCTGAAAAATGTTTGTTCTTAAAATTATGTACCGATGAGAACATATTTTGATTTTCTTCTATATTATTATTTGAACTGTTTTGAAATGCATCAGTACTGCTTTCACTAACAGCACTACTTTGACTCAAATCGTTAATATATAATTTTTCTATTCTTGTTTTATTATTTTTAACAATTTCTTTGACATATATTTTGTCATTTTTATTTCTATACTCATTATTTTTTGACATAGTTTCATTATCATACGATTCTGAACAATTTAAACTGTTACTCAAACTATTATTCAAACTGCTATTTATTTTTTTATTTTTTTGCACTTGTTCATTTGATTGTTCATTTGATTGTTCATTTGTTTGTTCATTTGTTTGTTCATTTGTTTGTTCATTTTTTAATGATTGAGCATTTAAAATATCATGTTGAAATTTGTTAATAACATTAAAACCATCATTTCTATTTAAAAATATATTATTTGTATTAATGTCACTTTCTCTTTTTATATTATTATAAAAGTAACTTTTTTCTTCTAATTTGTTCGAATTTTCATTATTATTTATATTTATGTTTGTAAAGTAAGTTAAGCCATAATTCATTTGGTGGTTATTGCTAACACCAATACCACTGCTACCAATACTGTCATTCTTATTATTACTATTAGTAGTAATAGTGGTAGTATTAGTAGTAATAGCGGTAGTATTAGTAGTAGTGTTAGAATCATAATGTATATTAAGATTGTTCTCAAATTTTTTTGTTATTAAATAAGAGGTTTTAAATCCATTTTCTTCTTCTCCCCTTTTTCCAACATTATCAAATTTGTCCGATTTTTTTTTTAATAAATTTAATTTATTAGTTAGGTCTAAACGTGTGTGACATGCGTGATCACTCGGTTCGTCTCTCGATTGGTCACTTTCAAGGTCATACAAACTTAAACCATCTGGTTGTTGTTTATTTTTTGTATAACTAGTATTTTCATCTATTCTTGAATCTGTATCTTTTTTGTACATATGCTCATATCTATCTTCACTTTCTTCATTTTCTTCATTTTTTTCATTTATTTTATCTTCTCTATATGTATTGCTACCTCTGTAACTGTATTTATTACAAATTTTATTATCATTATTTACATTTATTTTTTTTTTATTTATTAACTCTTTTTCTATGGTTAGCTCTTTATACCTATCCCCACTACAATCACTTTCTTCAGGTACAACAGACGAACTATCCAAATGATCATATTGGTCTCCGGAATCTGCATTAAAAGAAAAATATATATTACTAATGTGGTTACTATTATTTTGGTAGTTGTTACTATCGCTGCTTTTATTATTGCTGCTTTTACTATTGCTGCTTTTACTATTGCTGCTTTTACTATTGCTGCTTTTACTGTTGCGTGAGTTATACTGTATGCCTTTTTTATTATTATCATTAATACTGTATTTTTTTTTTTTTTCTTTTTTTAAAAAACTAGTATCCCCATTTTTGTTCATAGAATCTTTATAACTATTGGTATAATTTACATCATAAATTTTTTTTTCTTTTATCAATTTTTTTTTGTTACTAAATAAATGATTATGTAACTGTTTCTTTTTTACATTATGTAAAGGATAATTATCATTCTTTAGGTTATTTGCATATATATCATTTATATAACTTTTATCCTTTAGTTTTTTATCACTCAATTTTTTTAATGATTTTAAATTATACTGATGACTACTACTAATACTGCCACTATCACTACAACTACTACTGTTACTACGATGAATACTTTTTTTTTTTTTATAACTATCTGCTTTTTGTTTATGACTACCTGCTTTTATTTTATAACTATCTGCTTTTATTTTATGACTATCTGCTTTTATTTTATGACTACCTGCTTTTATTTTATAACTATCTGCTTTTTTTTTATAACTATCTGCTATTTGTTTATGATTATCTGCTTTTTTTTTATAACTACCTACTTTTATATCATTACATACTTTACTATTTTTTTTTGACTCACGTATTTTTATTTTAGATGATTTAATATTCATTATATTATCAGAACTACTACTTTTGTTATATATTTTTTTATTACTTTTATGAATTAAACTAAAGTTTAGTTCGTTTTTTATTTTATCAGAAGAATGATAACACGACCGATTGCTGGGAATAGTAGCTAATGTATTTATATATTTTAATTTATGTTTTGAATTTTTTTTATTTAATAATTTTGATTGAGACATAATGTCACAAAGTTTGCTTCTGTGTTTTAAACCGCGTTTACCACTACTACTGCCATTACCACTACCACTACTACTGCCATTACCACTACCACTACTACTGCCACTACCACTATTACTACTATATCGTGCTACTTCTAAACTTGCAATGTTTGCTTGTTTTTCAAAATCATTATCGTGGTTATTGTTACTATCTGTAGATGCAGTTATAGAGAATTCGTCACTACCACTTTCAGACTGTGGTAAAGAAGAAAATGTATCTGATTTATTTAAAACAGATTCTTTAATATCTTCTAATGGATTATGACTAACTGTTTTAACTGCTTCATTGGCATAATGACTAAGATTATAATTATTAACCTGTTTAATATAATATTTATAATCTGTTAATGTTTTATTATTAATACTGTTTATACATTTTATATACTCATTTAAACTATCTTTTGATATATTTATTAACAATTCTTTATATTTTTTTAAATGTTTAATATATGAATTACTCAAATAAGATTCAAATCCATGCATAAAATAGTGGTCTTTATTATAAACATATTTATCATTAACATTATTATAATCAATATCACTACTATATGTATTATATTTTTTTATATTATTACATATACTAAAATCAGGTAAATTAATGTATTTGTGTTCAGATGGATATATAATACTACTATTATGAATAGTGTTTAATTTTTTTAATTTTTCTTTTCTTTTATCATATATTATATCATTTTGTTCGTGTTCATTTTTATGTACATATTTTTGTGCACGAAGGTCGTTTTTAACATTATAATTTTTTAAATTACGATTTTTATTATTGCTATTACTATTACATAATATGTCACTATTTAAGTGTTTATTATAATCTATAGTAGTTGTTGTATACATTTTTATTTTATTATTTACATTATGTACATTATTTACATTACTTTCCAATATATTATTATTAGTACTATTACTATTAAAGTTGTTTTTCCAATTACTACTACAGTTGTTAAACTTATTGCCACTGATACGATGGGTATGCCTATAATAATTACTAGTATTATTGTCAATTAAATTGTCTACATTTACTATGTGTTTATTTTCTGTTATACTATTATTTACATTACTTTTAATATCATTATTTTTATTTTCTTTTTTGCATTTAAAGATACTAAAATTGTTAACTAATCTGTTTTTTTTTTTATAATTTAATCTACCTGCTATTTTTGGTATGATGCTTTTTTCTTCAGTAGGTTCCGAGAAAAAACTAACATAATCATTATTACTGCTGTTGTTGTTGTTGTTGTTGTTGTTGTTGTTGTTATTGTTACTGTTGTTGTTTTTGTTGTTGTCATTATTACTGCTGTTGTTATTATTATTACTATTAACATTATTACTAATTCCATCATTACTACTTTCATTATCGTTATCGTCGTCAGTGGTATCAACATCATCACAGTAAAAAGATAACCCTTCTAACTTTTCATAAAGTATTCGGTTTGATATATACTCACAACTGCCATCCTTTTTGTTCCCATCATCTTTGTTATCATCGTTATTATTGTTGTAATTATTACTACTACTTTTCCCATTTTTGTTTGTGCAATTTTTTTCATCCACGTTATTTGACAAGTCCTTACTACTATAAGTTCGACTAGCAGAATTCAAAAATGAAATGTCTGGTACTTTAAGCGGTTTAGTTTTAAATAGACTACTATTACTATCTAATGTTATAAAACTTTTATAATCGTCTATATCATCATCATTCTCACTAAATATTGAATTATCCAAAGATATATTATTTATTCGTGGTTGTATAATATCTTTACTACTATTTTCATAACAATAATAACTATTCTTATTATTAAATATTTTACCAGATATATTGTCATCATTTTTATTTATATTATTATTACTATTATTATTACTATTATTGTTATTATTATTGTTGTAAATGTTTTTTTTTTTTTTTTTTTCTTTTTCTTCAAAACTATTTTTATTAATGTCATTATTATAATATGTTTTTCTGTTGTCTATGCTATTATAATCTAAAATATTAGTTATACCTGAATAATCTCTTTCTGTTTCTTTTTTTTTATAAACTATTTCATTTTTTTCATTCACATCCTCTTTTTCAAAATTAGAATCCAATTTATATAAAGATGTTTTTTTTTTTAAATCATAATTTTCAAAATTATCACTACATAAACTTAAATTTAACGAATTATATTCTAAAAACATTTGTTTTATTTTATTTCTTCTATTTACAGCTTCTTCTAAATTTCTTTCTGTACAAGTCATATCATCATTATTATAATTACTTATAAAATCATTATATGTTGTATTCCTACTTTTTGATAAATTGTTAATAAAAGACATAGATTCATGATTATTATTATAAGTTTCAGTAGTAGCAGTAGTAATAGTATCACAACTTATTTTTTTTGTATTATATTCTTGTATATGTTTAGTATTATCTATATATGGTTTTTTATTTATTATGTTTTGATTAACTAAATAATCGTTTTTATTGTTTTCATCTGTTTCTTCATTTTTTAATGCTGTATTTTCTTTATAAATTGGTGATACTTCATTATACTTTTTTAAAATTTCATTCTCAATTTTTATATTGTCAATATTGAAATTTTGCATTTTTTTTTTTTTTTTTTTTTTCTTTTTTTTATTACTCCTCCCTTCCTTGTTTACATATAAATTATTTTTTAATTGAAAAATGCTTATACATACATTAACACATGTAATATATATACAAACATACATATATTTCTTTTTTTTTACGTAATATGTAGTATATAATATATATACATATGTTTATTTATATTTAAATTTAAAAATATAAAGTGTTTATACCCTCATTTATTTTTATTTTATTTTTCACTTTTTTTTTTTTTATGATTACCATTGTGAGGATGCAAAAAAAATACAGAAATTTTAAAATATTTCAGAATAAAAAAAAAACAAAAAAATGTAAAAATGTTAAACATTATCACATGATTATTACTATTATTTTATCATTATCATTATTATCATTATTATCATTATTATTATTACTATTATTATTATTATATTATATTATATTATATTATATTATTTTTTTTTTATTTATAATATTACGTTTTTTTTATCATATTTTACATTTATAACTTTTAAAAAAATATCAGGAAAATAAAAAAAAAAAAATTATCCTTTAATTATCTTACAATACATTTTTTTTCAATCATTTTTAAAAGTTTTTTTTTTTTTTTTTTTTTTTTTTTTTTTTTTTTTTTTTTTTTTTTGCGCAAAAATTTATACAAGTGTTTACTATGTATTATATATATATGTACATATTGACACTTGTATATATGACAAATTAAAAAAAATAAATGAATAAAAAATAAATAAAATGAGGTAACAAATTTGTTCAATGAAGCTTCAAAAACGTAAATTTCATATAAAAAATACAAAATATTGATAAGTGGTACTAAATATTAAAATAAAAAAAAATATAATAACAAAATACTATGGTAAATAAAAAAGGAAAAGAAAAAATAAAGACAATGGGGTAAAACATTAAGCCAAATTATGTATATATATAAATATAATATGTTTTATATATATATATATATATATCCTTTTAAGTTTTTATGTAAATTGTCAGTAAACCAAAAAAAAAAAAAAAAGAAAAAAAAAAACATATGAAACATACGAAACATATAAATTTATCCATCTTTTTAGTTTGATTCTTCATTTAAAAGTGATGGGTTTTTGGTAAATGATTTATAATATTTATTGGCTCCCTCCTAAAAAGAAAAATAAATATAAATTAAAATTTTCATTTAAATGTGGATATACATAAATATGTACATTCACATACATATAGACACGCACACACACACAAAAAAAAAAGGGAATGAAGAAAACGTTGAAAATATATATAAATGTTTATATTTATAAAAACCAAATATATACCCTTAATTTTGCTATCTGAAGTGTTAATATTAGTTGCCTTTGAGTAAATTCATCTGTAGTATGTTTATGTACAATGGTAGTATTCAAATAATCTTGTAATTTCTATACAAAAAAAAAAAAAAAAAAAAAAAAAAAATACATATTCATATATACACATGTATGCATATAGAAATAAAAACAGATGTAAATTTACACAAGCGAATAAACCATTTTATACTCATTTTTTATTATTACCCTAAGCCTTCTAGCATTTGTTTTTCTTGTTAGAAATACACTAAATATTGGTTCCCTGATAAGAATAAAAAAAAAAAAATAAAAAAAAATGTATTTATAACAGAATACAACTTTCAACGTATTTTTATTCCATTCATACATAAATACATTCATTTTTTTAAATATAATTTTACTTTCCGTTAAGAGGAATTATACAGTATGCCTTAATCATAATATTATCACACAGAAAAATACGAATATGTAAATAAATATTATCCTTATTACATTCCTACAAAAGAAAAAAAAAAAAAAAAAGTAAAAATATATATATATATATATATATATATAAGTTGAAAACATAATGTGAACATTGTTAAGCAATAAACAACAGTTGTAAAAAAAAAAAAAATTAAAAATAAAATTTGTTTTACAAAAATATAGAAAGGAACAAACTTATATTTATCATAATTATAAATACGCATATATATATATATATATATATATGTATATGTATATTATATACATGTATAAACACAAATGAAACAATAATATAATGATATAATAAAACCATATGTAATAAACATATATGTATATATAATTATTTATATAACTATTAAAAATTAAATGTATAGTGTTACATACATGATTGTTTTCATTGTCCCCTATTAAGTAAGCATCTTCAGTTATTATTCCAAACTCTGATATGTCTTGTAACGAAAGCGATTGAATTCTTTTTATAACTTCGACTTGTTTTTCTTGCGAATATGGAGGAAACGTATTGGGATTATGCCTACACGCAAGTTTATTTGAAAAGTGGGATAAAAAATAAAAACGAAATAATAAAAATGGAAAAAAAAAAAAAAAAAAAAAAAATACAGAAATAGTAACAGTAACTAACAGTAATAGTAATATGCACAAACATGTTACATAACAAAAAAAAACAAATAACAGTAATAGCAGTTGCTGTATCTATAATAAATATATAGACCCCATGAATTATTTCATAAAACTGTAACATGTATTTTACTTGTAATGACGAATTTGCCAAACGTCCCAAATCCTAAATAAGACTAAAAAATTAAAAAAGATAAAGTAAATAAAATTGTATATATATATATATATATATATATATATATATATATGCACGTACGTATGTATGTATGCGTGTGTACAAACTTCCACATTCACGTATATCATATACATATACATATGTATTTTATTTTATTTTTACTTCTTGTAAAAATCGTGCAAAAAATAATAGATATATCCAGGGTTCTGCTTAAATACCAGTTGTATAGCTCTGATATTTTGTTTACATCTAGTTTCTCCCTGTGTGTTTGATTTATAGTAGTATTGCTATTGTTACTACTGCTGGTATGATTACTTTTGTTGCCATGACTACTTTTGTTGTTACTGTTATTTATGTTGTTATTACTACTTTTAGTGTTGTTACTATTTTTGCTACTATTGATACTTTTACTATTATTATATTGACTGTTATTGTCGTTTCCTCTTGCATTTAACTTATTTTCTCCTAATTTTCCATCTGTTATTTTGTGTTTGTATATTTTTTCTGCAATAGCATTAAGCCAAAAAAAAGGGAAGCCATATTGAAAATTATGAAAATCTTTTATATCATCGGAAAATAAAATATAATGATCTTTGTCATTATATATATCAGATAATAGTTTATATCCTGAATTCAATCCAATGAATTCAACAGGGACTGTTTTAGCTACTAAACAATCACTTTTACATAAATAAAAAATATCTATTTGTATATTAAAATATTTAATATAAGATTTATCAGGTATAATAGATGTATTAAATTTGTCATTTTCATAGATGTTTATAGATACATATTCATTAAGTACATTCTCTTTATTTTCACTAGTAACATTTTTATTATCTTCTCTAAATTTTGTTACAATGTTATATCTTATATAATTAAAAATATGACTACTATAATAATTACAAATATTACTAATACTACTACTAGTATTACTACTGTTACTAGTAGTAGTATTACTATTACTACTGGTATTAGTAGTAGTACTACTACCACTACTAATACTATTAAAAGCGCTCATACTTTTATAATTATACAAAAACTTAATTGTTTCATCATAATTTAAAACGGGAGTTTGATTTATACTCAATTTATTTTGAGCATTTATCATTTTATAATAAAAATTTAATAAATATTTACTTTGTTGTATATTTAATTCTGCAAAATTATTAAGAAAACGTTGAACACTTTTTTTAAATACTGATAATTTATTAAAAGAAATATCTTTCTTCTGATTATGTTTTTGAAGATCATCACTATATTTATTTTTTTTTGTTATTAATGATTGTAATTCTTCTTTTGCATTTATTCTTTCATTTATTTCTTCTCCTAAACATTGCAAAGTACATAAATGAGAAATTTCACTTTTAGAATATCTCTTTTTATTACTATTGTCATTATTATTATTGTCATTATTACTACTGCAATTATTATTACTATTGCCATTATTATTACTATTACTACTAGTATTACTATTACTACTAGTATTATCGTGTTCCGAATAAGCTTTATTAATAAGTGACATATTTTTATCATAATATTTTTTTTTTAGTTTTGGTTTTATTTCTTCATAATTTGTAGTTTTAAATTGAAGAAAATTACCAATTACACGTTCATAATTTTTCGTTTCTATATTTTCTTCATCAAACATTAGGCAAATATAATTACTATTTTCTTTTAACAATTCAGAAAGTTGTCTCATACAAAATAAATACATTTCAATTACTCTATACGTTAATCTAATATTCATTATGTTGTTTATTATTTTTCTTTTCTTTTCTAATTTTGTTATATTTGTTGTTTTTTCTTCCGTTTCGTTTTTTATGCTACTTACGTACATGTCACTATTATCCGTGTTATCATTTCTCTTGTCATTAATACTACTACTACCATTCTCACTACTAGAACCAATACAAATATTAATATTATTATAATTTTCATGTACGATTTCTCTAATTAATTTTTCATTTTCTACATAACATTTTTGTAACTTACTTAACTGATATTTACATTCTCTCCAATAAAAATAAAATTTTTTTTTCACATTATTTATATATTTTTTCATATTATTTTTATTATTATTTAAAATAAAAGTGTTAAATGCATCATATAAATCTAATTCATAACCATTCATTTGATTAGAATTTTCTCTTTTCTGCCTTTTAACAAATACTATTTCAGTTATTTCTTCTTTTAATTTTCTTTTATTTATTCCTATTTCGTCCTTTTTTACTAATGCATTATTTTTTATTTCTTTTTCATCGTTTCTAACTACCAAATTTTCTGTTTTAACTAATTCCTTCTTGATAGTTCTATTTATATTATTATTCACATTTTTATTTGTTTCATTACCTCTCCCATATGAATTATTAAATTTCTCATTTTTTCTTTCATAATTAGTTTTTTCATAATTAGTTTTCTCATAATTAATTTTCCGCTGCTCATTAGAGCTATACCATCTCTTTTTATTATCTTTTGTATCATTTAAATTATTCACATTCCCATTGCATGTATTTATACTTGACTCTTTTTTTATACCGAATGTATTATTCTCTTTTGCATTTTCATTTATTCGCTCATCTTTTACAAACGATATTCCACTTTTTTTTTGTGTATATTTAGGATTCTTAGATATAAAAAACTTTTTTATATTTTCCATTTTGTTTTTAATACAAAATGTTCACATTATGTATGTATGTTATATTATTTGTTTTTTTTTTACTATGCTAAATCCATATATAATAAATGTTATTACAAATATATTCAACTCTCACAAAAAAAAAAAAACAATTATTATAGATATGTATATTACAAACAAATATATATATTTTTTCTATAACTTCTTTGCTCAAATATATAAGTTAAATCATTGATGAAAGTTATCGAGCACAATATGATATGGCAGTTTTCTTAATGATTATGTTATGTTTTATATACATATATGTATATACTGAATTATATATTTTAATTTTTTCTTTTACTCATTATTTTCTTATTTAAAAAAAAAAAAAAAAAAAATTATAAAAAATTAAACTTCATAAGTAAATACATGTATATATATGTATAACTGTATTGCATGTTTTATAGTTGCAGTTTACAATATAAATAAAATATGACATTAAAGGTATATGATGTTATGTTATGTACCTATATATACATATGCAAGTTAATAAAAAAAAAAATTAACTTTATTTGTTATTTGTTACTTGTTATATTTTTCATTTGTTACTTGCTATACTTTTCATTTGTTACTTGTTATACTTGTTATTTGTTATATTTGTTAATTTTTATATATTATATATTATTTTTCCTTTAAAATTATATAATAAATAAAATATTGTAAAACATTATGCAAGTTTAAATATTATGCAAATTTAAACATCGTGCAAGTTTAAACATTTTGCAAGCTTTACTTTAATTACGTTTACATAGATTAAATAAACGCTAATTTTCTTAATTATTGTTTATTACTAATATTTTAAGTTGTTAAAGTTTAAACTTTTATAGTAAAAAAATTTTAATTTAAAAAGGCGAATAATCGGACGAACAAAGAAAATAAATTAAAGATATTTCAATTTTTTATTTTTTTCAAAATACAACATATTGTTTTTACATTTGTCTATACGTACATATAAAAGTTTTTAAATAAAGATGATATTATGCATATATATATATGACATAAATCGCAAATAATTTAGGTATGTTATTATTTGCTTACATATATATATATATATATATATGCATATACATTTTTACGCACGATAAATCATCAATGGATTTAAATATATTTTTATAACAATTATAAACAAAAACATATAATAACATCAGCTTTATAGCTTATACAATAATAAAAAAAAAATAAATAATAAAAAAAAAAATCAATTTACCATTATTATTCAAAAATTAATTTGGTGCATTTTACAATGATTTATAACAATGTGGGTGCGAAAAGAAAAAATAAATGGTCATAAAGTAATAAATAATGCAAAACTAATCAGTAACAAATGGGTTGTAGATATGTATTAAATTGATATATACACGCGCGTATATATTCGAACTTTTTGTTTTATGTTATAGTGGCCTGGTTATATATATATATATATACCCTTTATGCTTACAAATTTTGTACATATTTAAAAAAAAAAATAATATAAAGACAGAAAAATTTTTAAATGCATGTATATATAAATATATACATTTTACTAAATTTTAAATTAAATTATTATATATATATGAATAAATATTATATATATAAAATAGTAACTGATTGCTTTCTAATTTCATCAATGTTAATTTTACCATTTGTGTATAATCACATTTAGGACTATTAGGTGTATACATTTTTTTCAAATTAATATTTTTGTTATCTTTTTTGATAGCTTCAAAAATTAAATTATGATATATATCCATTAATGAATTATATATTTTTGTATTTATAACATTATCACTCATATATCCATTTAAATAGGTTTCTGAATATTGACTGTTTCCTAACATTTTATAAAAGTAAATAAAATTATTCATATGTATTTGCATTAATAAATATAAATCTTTTAAATATTCCTTCCTAATATTAAGTAACTTTAAAAAAGGAAAAAAGGTATACATTGGATGATTTTCTTTTTTTTTATTTAATGAATAATCTTTTTCTACTATTTCATTATTTTTAAATTTATTATATTTTATATTATTTATAAATATATTATTTATAATTACATATAAATTATTTTTTTTATTTGTTAAAAAAAAATCAAGTTGTTTTTCAAGATCTGTTTCATAATCAATAACACATACAACTAAAGATACTTTTTCATTTACAATAATACAAGAGGCAAGTAATACATTCTCAGCATTACTACCATTATCACTACTATTATCATCACTTTCTTTAAAATTATTTTCTAAATTTGTTTGGAAATAATCATTAACAGAATTATCTTCACTTGCTAATATAAGTTTACCATTTCGTAAGTTTATAAAAACAAATAACTCAGCCATAAAATCATTAAACCTAGACATATTTATATATTCTTTATTATAAGATTTATAAACGGGTATTATACCAATGATATGTTTTTTATTTACTACTTCTTTAACATAATACTTCCCAAAATTATTTGTTACATCACATATTATATCAACTTCTGGAATGGGATTACCATCATTATCATGTACTTTATCATTCATACCTTTTTTTTCATTTCTGTTTCTGTAAAAATGTCCATACATTTTAATACATATTGCAGAAACAACTCCAGCTGATATGTATTCAAGTGTGGTTACCATTATTATCTTCTTTTTTTTTTTTTTACTTTGTAAAAATATCTTTTCTTATGTGTTGTTAAATTCTAATATAATGTATAATGTTTAGGTATATGCGGAAATAAAACATATGATACATATAAGCGTATTATATATATATATATATATATATATATATATATTATATGTACTGCTAATCTCTTAGTTTAGAGAAAAAACTAAACAGTAAGATTACGCAAAGGATAAAAATAATATATTGATGCTTACTTTTTTATTATTAACAATTATAAATAAAAAAAAAAATTCATAAAAAAACGTAAAATATCTCAAAAAAAATATAAACGAATTATAAAAAATGCGTTTAATCATAAACAATTTATTACCATCTCAAGTACTGTATTTTTATTCATTTTTTTTTTTTTTTTTTTTTTTTTTTTTTCAAAAAGCACGTAGCCACAAAATAAGTGGAATATTATCACTTGAGGAAGTGGATAAGCACATTGGTAAATACGAGACTTAATGTTTGCATTGTCAAATGAGTATATATATATATATATATATATATATATATGTATGTATGTATGTATGTGTGCGTAAATTGTTTTATTTTGTTTTTTATCAATAATAGGATGAATCCTAACATATAGGATTTATTTTTTTTCATAATAACGACTTTACCTAATTTTAAAAAGGACATCATAATTTAGAATTTATTTTTTTTCTTTTTCTAAATGCATTACAATGCGCATTGGTGTTTGTTTTTGTTATATGTTTCCTTTTTTTTTTTTAATGGACTTTTTTTTTTTTTTTTTTTTTTTTTTTTGAAAATAAAAAATGGGCGAAAAAAAAAAAAAAGAAAAAAAAAAAAAAGCCATTTAAAAAAATATGAATTGAAACTCACAGTAAACCATATTTTATATAACATTTCATTCTTTTATTTTGCTTTTTATTTTTTATTTTTTTCTTGTTCTAATAAAATTTTCATACATATGAATACCAGCTGGATTATGCTATTATTTTGAAAAAAAATAAATAAATAATAATGTTGTAATAACGTAATACATACATATTGTAACCACTTGATTAACTTGATTGTTCAAGTAAATACAACGAAACGAACAGTTTTTTTTTTTTGACTCCTTTACAATTATAGAACAATTATGAAATATTTTTTTTGTTTTTAAATTACAAAATTTGTATTATACTTTTATAAAACTTCACATAATGGCTTTAAAAAACGAATATTCAGGGTATTTTTATATATACATTTTTTTTTTTATGTTTTTATGTTATTTTATAAGTATTGTAATATAATATATTTTACGCTATCATATTATACTATATTACATTTTGTGCTATTTTAAAAACTAAAAACATGGAATTTTTTTTATATTACTTATGTTAATCTGTAGATTTTGTTTCCATAAAGAGAAATCAAATAACATTGATGTTATTGATGAATATATAAGCGCAGAACATTTTTATTTGAATTATATTTTAAAAAGAAAGCCATGTCTATTAAAAAGGTTTGAATCGTGGTTTTTTTTTTTTTTTTTTTTTTTTTATCATATTTTATTATTTTTTATAATAGTTATGGTGTGATTTATATATATATGTTTTTGTAAAAATAGTTTCCTATTTCTGGTACACATAAATAAACATATATATATATATATATATATATACATATATGTGCTTTATTTTTTATTTTTTTAGAAAAAATATAATTAAAAATAAACACAATATAGATATAAAATTTTTGAAGGAAAATATAGAAAATGTACCTGTTGAATTAGAACAAAAAGTTTCAAATTCTTTTGGGACAGGAGAAAAGAAAAAAATGAATTTTCATGAATTTTTATCATTAATAGAAAAAGGAAATACTGATTACTATTTAAATACACAATACATAAAAGAAAATGCTTATTTCCCAACTGATTTCTGTAACTCAATTACTCGCCAAATAATAAATTATCTTCCAAAACAATTAGAAATAATGGGGTAATTAATTATTGTCTTATTTTTATCAACCTATCTTTCCCCATTTCTGCTTTTTAATCACTCCTTATTTACTCAATTTAGGTTCACTCTTCGAGTTCGTATTGCTATATAATTTTTTTTTTTTTTTTTTTTTTTTTTTTTTTTGTGCTGCTTACATTTTTAGTAACTTAGAAATTTATCAGTACAATATTTGGATAGGAAAGAATGAAGATAAAGACTTAAAAACATTTTTACACCATGATTATCATGATAATATATATGTACTATTGAAAGGTTATACAATTATTTTCTTATATATATATATATATATATCAATTTTCAATTTATCTTATTCAATAGTTATCATTTTTTTTTTTTTTTTTTCCTTTTACAACTACTTTAGGAAAGAAAATATTTAGGATTTATAGTCCAAATTTCGCAAATTTGTTAAAAATGAATGGTATTTCACTCTATTTTAATTTTACTTCATAAAAAGTTATACATTTTAAGTTATAACAACATTTCTATATCGTCATAAACTTAATTATATAAATTTTTAAATAAATAATTACAGGAAATATTTATCGTATTTATAATAATGGATTAATCACATATTCCCCATTCATTAGAAGTGATGGTATGTTTTAATATATATAAATGTTTGTGTGAGTAGAAAACATATTAAATATTAAATAAAAATAATATATATATGTATATATACAAATAAACATACCCCAATTGCACTTATACAGGATCTAATTACTTAGATGTATATAAAAAAAAAATGGATAGGGTGTACCGTGATATGAACATTATGACTAAACAAATTAACAAAAAAAGTAACCAACTAATAATTTTATTTATTTCAATTGAAAAATGTAAAAACCATTAACTATTTTTAAATATAACTTATTATGAAAGAAAAAAAAAAAAAAAATTATTATATATATATTTTTTTTTTTATAATTTATATAGACAATTTATTAAAACACAAAGCTATAGAACAATCCATGGATAAAGCGGAACAGATGTATTTATAAAAGCGAAATAAAAAAAATGCATAATTTTAAACATTTGCCTATGTTATGTATAACAATAATATACACGCACAAACACATATATATAAATACACATATATATGCATACATATATATACATATATATATATTACAAACTCATATAGATTAAATAAACTAGAAGATAACATTTTAAATTACAAAATAAGAAAATCTAAATTTCGATATAAAAATAACGCAAGAGACGACATACCAAACCACTTCTGCCTCATTAACACTATAGAAAAAAAACAAGGTTAAAATATATATATATATATATATATATATATATATATATATATATATTTATTCATTCTTATTAATCTATTAATTAAATAGAATGATTAAAATATTAAAAATAAAAAAAGGATTTTTTTTTTTTTTTTTTTTTATTTTAGAAGATGATATTTTTACTGACACTACTGAAATACAAAAAAGATATATTGAAGTCTGTGTAGATGAAGGAGATATATGTTAAGAACAAACATGACAAGAGTTAACATTAACATAATATATATATATATGTGTATATTCATATAAACACTTTTGCGGATTTTTTTTTATTTTTTTTATTTTTTTAACAGTGTATTTACCATGTGGTTGGTTCCATGAAGTTAAATCCTTTTCAAATAATGAATGTAATTTCCATTATAAAAAAATAAATAAATAATTTAATGTTTGTTATTATTCTATTATATTATATGTCATTATATTATATGTCACTATATTATATGCTATTAATTTATAAAAACACTTTTTAAGTTTCTTTTTATTCGTCCTATATTTTTTGTACATATCTTTTTTTTGTTTGTTTTACCAGACCATTTGGCATTTAATTATTGGTATTATCCACCTTATATAAGAATGATAAACGAAACGGAAATACAAAATAGATTTGACCACCCTTATATAGATAGACATTTAATCGAAAGGAATAGAAAACTATATAAAAAGGTATATACAATATATTTATACATATACAATTATTAAAAACACCTTTTTATCTTCCTTGAACCTTTATTTTCTTACTTTTAACACTGATTATCTTATTTGTTATATATTTTTTTGTTTATCTCCATTCCGTTTTGCACAATTTTAACCAAAAGTAAATAAATATTTTTACATTTCATTTTAGATTGGAATTATTAAAAAAGATAAAATTTCGAATATTGAAGATATTTTGTCATATTATAGAAATTTAAATACAAAACAAACAAAACGGATTAAAAAAGGAAATGTAAAAAGGTTAACATGCAAGAAAAGATTAGGGACACGTAATATAAACTACCTATGTAAAAATTAAAAAAATATATAATTTTAATAATTGTTTTTGCTTTTTTTTGCTTTTTTTTGCTTTTTTTTGCTTTTTTTTTTTTTTTTTTTTTTTTTTTTTTTTTTTTTTTTTTTTTTTTATATTGTGAAAAATTCATAATATTAACTATGTAGAACGCCATTCTCATAGTTTCCCATTGACTTTTAATAGGATTACTTTTGTTCTACTTCCTTCATGATCCACCATATATATATACACTTTATTTTTTTAGATTTTTATAATAACATTTTTTGAATAATTTAAAAATATCCTTATTCTGACATAATTCCCTTCAAAAATATATGTAGTAATACATTTTTTTTTTTTTTTTTTTTTTTTTAAATTTGTGTAAATATATTTTTTAAATGCTCAAAAAAATATATACCAATTAAAATGGAAACTAAAAATTAACAATTTTTTTAATTTAAACAAAAACAAATATACAAACGAATATACAAACGAATAATACAAACGAATATACAAACGAATACGCAAATGAACGAACGAACAAAAAAATGCACAAACAAATAAATAAACACATAAACAAATAAAGCACAACAAAAGTACTGAAAACGTAAAAAAAAAAAAACAAACAAGCACATAAAACGTAAACGAAATAAACAAAACGCAAAATAAAAGTATAGAAAAAATATATACAGTAAAAAAAAAAAATAATAATAAATAAAAAAAAAAAAAAAAAATATATATATATATATATATATATATAAATAAATAAATAAATAAGTCAATAAATAAGTAAATAAAGATTAGAAGAAAAACACAGAGAACGTAAAAGTTGCATAATACCCAAAACAATAATACTATTTTCGAAAAGTTTTAGGAAATAATCAAATGAAAACTGTAAAGTATATTTGCTTAATCATCATAACATGTATTGCTTCTTTAGTAAATACATATGTAATAAATGAGAGTATCAATTTATTACCTCTAAGTAATAACTTATTACATGTTAAACTAAAATTAGTTATTAATGGAAAAGATTATAAAAAAGATTTTTTCCCTCCAAACATTTTAAAAATATTGAATGATGTGAATTCACTTAAATTTAATATAAAAAGAGGTGTCTACCGAAACTTTTATAACAACAGTTATTTGGATAATTATCCATATGGGTTTAGTCTAATAGTTGATCTTAAAGAGGAAAGAGAAGATAATACTGATGATGACCATAGTAATAGTAATTCCAAAAGTAAAGAAAATGATGAATTTTCTAAAAAAGAAATATTTCGTTTAAAACAAGTATTTAATGAGCTTTGGTCTATTACAGGTGTATCAACTAATCTTTTTGAAACAAAAAATTTGATAAAAATTAATAATAAAATTTTTGCTTTTTTACCTGAGGAAAGTTTATGTATTGAAAGTTTTTCATTAATTAAAAAGTTATACCCTTGTAAAAATTTTGGCGGATTATTCAATGCTATAAATCCTAAATATATACTGTCACAATATTCCAGTAATATCGGTTTAGAATTAAATGATAATAATGAAAAACAATTGTTAGTACTTTATGTTGATTATATTACACAACATAATCATAAAAAAAATATAAAAGTTATTGATTTAATAAATAGTGAATATACTTTAAATGAATGTCCTTTGATAGATAACAGCTCAATCATTGTTAAAAGGAAAAGTGAAAATCTTATTTCTACAATAGCAGAAATACCTGGTATTTCAAATTGGACTTATAAAGATATTAATTTATATAATATTTTACAAGATGCAGCAGAAAAATTAATATCAAACAATGAAGAAGAATATATAAATGTCAATATTATAAAGAAAGAAGCTAATAGTATGATAGCTGATGTTTTAAGAAAAAGGCAAAGTTCGTTAGTATATATATTCCAAAATTTAAATAAAAATCAAAATAGTGATTTTGTATTTATAGATAAATTACCCTATTATTTATCACCATTGTTACATACCTTAATAATTCAAGGGAAAGGTCCTACTAATTCCACTAGTTCTATTAATACCACTAATAATATCAGTTTTAATAAATTAAAAACAAATTGTGATTTTATTTATTTTGCTTATCACGCAATTAAAAAATTTAATATACAAATTAATAATTTTGATACACCTGAAGACAAAATAACAAAACATCGAGACTTTTACTTTATTAATTTTAAATATAATTTACCACCTAAATGTGAAATAATTATAAGGTAAGTGTTTTTTTATTTTAAGCGCATATATATATATATATATTAACATTTATAAGTTCTTAAAATGTCTTATTTTGTATGTATTTTTTTATGTTTAAGTTAAATTTTTTATGTATGACGCGATACAGCGAAACATGAGGGGGGAAAAATATATACATATATATGTACATATATATATATATATATATACATATATATTGAATTAAATTCTTACATATGACACTTTGACATATACTCACATACATATATAAATATATACATATTTTTTGTAATGTACAACTGATTATGCAGATATGAAGTTATAAAAATACAAATTAGATCATTCGAATTTAAATTTGATTTTGAAAGAGGAATTTTACTAGAAAGTGGAATATTCAAGCAAAAAAGAAATTATATTTTAAATGAAATGGATGACTTGTACAAATATACTCCACCAATGTTAATTGAAATGAGTTTGCCAGATTCAAGTACTTGAAAAAAAAAAAAAAATCCTGTGTTTCTGATATATATATATATGTAAATATATACATGTGTACATATTATGTATATTTTTATATATATATACACTTCCTTTTTTTACCACCTATGTGGTCATATTTACATTTTTTTTTTTTTTTTTTTTTTTTTTTTTTTTTTTTTTTTTTTTTTTTAGGTATGCCTTTTAATGTTATAGCCATTTCATTGTGTGTTGTTACGTTATTTTTTGGGTTCATATTTAAGCGTACTGCTAAAGAAATGGCTAGATATATTTAATTTTTTTTTTTATTTTTCTTATGAATTTTTTGAAGTTCATAATAAAAATAATAAAAATATATCACAAATGCCTTTAACTTTAAATAGCCACATTTTATGTTATTCATTTATGTTATTTATTTGTTATTTACTTATATATATATATATATATATATATATATATATATATATATTTTTTTTTTTTTTTTTTTTCCATTTGGCATATATAATGTTTTATGAACTTTTTTCCCTTTTTTTTTTCGTATTTTATCGTTAATAGAAACATTACATTTGAATATTAAAAATTAAAAATTAAAAACTAAAAATAAGGAAATATATAAAGAACATGTTGTTGCTTATGCTTTCATTAAAACTGAAATGTCACATTTTTAACAAATAAATAGTAACTTATATTTATATGACATAATAAAATGAAGAGGGACGATACATTTACGTAACCAAAAATATTGGTTATTGTTACTATATTATATTACGATTGTTTTAATTTTTATGCTCTTTTTTTTTTTTTTTTTTTTTTTTTTTTTTTTGAATTAATGAATTAGTGAATTACCAAATTACTAAATAATATGTTTTAGTATACAGGCAATACCATGAGTTTTTTATTAATTATAAAACGATATTCTAAAATTTTAAATTGGAAACATGACACCTATTATGCAAGCTTGATGAACAAATATGTGTATTTTGATGAATTTATGCGATTCTGTAATGACAATAAAGGTATTAATAAACATCACAAAATGAAACAAAATAAAAAAAAATATATATAAAACAAAATTGTCTTCTATTTTTGTAGTATTATATATATTAATTGTAGTAATTATAAAAAAATATAAAAAAAAAAAAAAAAAAAAAAACGTGTTACATTTTTATATATTAAATAACCTATTACAAATTTCCTAATTTTTTGTTTTTTTTACCATATCTTTTAAACATTTTAGACAAATTCAACAAAAGAGATATCATAGCTTCATTAACATATATTCATCATATGAAAAAAGTTGATTTATTGTCACCAGCTTTCAACACTTACAATGATTTCATATTCAATAACATAAGTATTTTTAGATCAAATATAAGCACACTAGTACATAGGTAAACTTTTAAAAAAAACATTACCTATGCAAAAAAAAAAAAAAAAAAAAAAAAATTCATACATAATGTACTAAGCTGTACTATAATTTTATTTTTTTTTATTTTTTTTTTTTATTCATTATTTATTATTTATAGATATGCTATCCTAGGACACACAAAATCTCTTTTATTCATTTATGAAAATGTTTTAAAAAATAACATATTAAATTATGATAACAAATCAATTAGCTTAATAGCTTGGAGCTATGCAAAAAATAATTTCTATTTGTCGAATCTGTTTGTTGAAATAAATAAAATATTGCGTGGATGTATTAAATCAATGACTCTTCATGAATTATCGTTAATATCATGGGCTTATTCTAAAATAAATAGATTACCTCCTTTAGAAATGGTATGTGTAAAAAATCGAGTATATAAATTATTAAGTTCACTAGATGAAGAATTGAATAGTGTTATAAAAGAAAGTGAAAATGCAGAGAATAATTCAGATAAAATGAAAACTGATAATAATAATGATAAGCCAAATTTGATTGAATGCGATAAAATTCAATATAATAAAAATGAACATTTAACTAAAAGCAATAACACTTATTATAATTTGAATGAACACCCGAATGAAAATGACAAATCGGATATACAAAAACAGGTTTTAACAAATACATATGAAGGTGATAATAATAATGATGATACGAATAAAATAGATATATATGGTTGTACAAATAATTTAAGTCAAGACATTTGTATGATTATGAAAGCATTTGCTATAATGAACAAAAGTGATCCTTTTTTTTTCTTATATTTATTCAATTTCATTATAAAAAATGTAAAAAATAATAAAATGATGGTAACAGCCCAAGGAATAACGAGTGTTTGGGTATGCTTAAGAGAATATGAAATAAAAAATAAAAAAATAATTGAATGTGCTTTAGAACTATCTAGGTTTTTAAGACTAGATCATACTGTAAACAGCTCAATGATGCATGAAATTGTTATTAGTATACATAAATTAAAAATAAAAGATAGAAGAATTTTATATCATTTATTTTATCATTTAAAAAAAAAATGCATAAACATGTATGTTCAACATTTATATGATGTTATAATCAATTTACATGAAATGAAAATTCATGACGATGATCTGTGGAAACAATTTGGAGTAGCTATACAAAA
>CABPSV020000015.1:0-26669 GCA_902459845.2 Hepatocystis sp. ex Piliocolobus tephrosceles
AAAAAAAAAAAAAAAAAAAAAAAAAAAAAAAAAAAAAAAAAAAAAAAAAAAAAAAAAAAAAAAAAAAAAAGTAAGCACAATATATATACCATATATACAAAAAAAAACTTAGGCGTAATTATATTTATTACGTATATAATTCATTCACAATAAAAGCTATTCACTAATGTATACATATTGCTAATTTATATACAATTTATATATTTTTTATTCATGTCAACATTCATGCTTTACCAGTACAAAATTCATTTTTCTTATTAAGCCGATTTTTAACTATTCACCTTACCCAACTTTTAAGCATTTTATCAGTGGGTAAACGTAACAAATATACGCATATATATGTATATATATATATATATCTTATAAAAATTGTGCTATAGTAACAAGTATTTTGTATAATACGAACAAGAGCCCTTTTTATTCACATGAATATATATTTATTTATGTTTCTTTTTTTTAAACGTCATTTTCATTTATTTTAATGAAACTATATTTTTGCAAAGTGGATTTATTAAATCACCAATATAGTGATATAAAGAAAAATGAATAATGTTACAATTGGTATATTTCACTTCATTTTATTTCGTTCACTTTTTTTTTGTTTACTTTTTTTTTGTTTACTTTTTTTTTGTTTACTTTTTTTTTGTTTACTTTTTTTTTGTTTACTTTTTTTTTTGTTCAAGTTTTTTTTTTCTTTCACCTTTTTTTTGGTACAACTAGATAAATAAAATCAATAGCATTTAAATTAAAAGCAAGGAAAATGAAAATGAGAAGTTTTTAAACGTAGTTAAGTTATTATTGTTAATATTATAATAATATGTTTTTTTTTTTTTTTTTTTTTTTTTTTTTATTTTATCTTTAAATATTAGAAAACAAATGTTCGATGAATGATTAAAAATTAAAAAAAATATACAATGCATTTATAAATACATCTATAAATGCGAAATGTATACAAACAAGACATATGTATGTATATATGTATATATATATATATATATATATATATTACATACACACATATGCAACCATCACATGTTTACAAAAGAAAAAAAAAAAAAAAAAAAAAAAAACCTCATATATTTTTCATATAATTAACATTTTTGTGAACTGACAAAAATTAACAAATGTAAGGGAAATGTAAAAGTAATATAAGAGTAATGTAAAAGTAATGTAAAAGTAATGTAAGAGTAATGTAAAAGTAATGTAAGAGTAATGTAAAAGTAATGTAAGAGTAATGTAAAAGTAATGTAAGAGTAATGTAAAAGTAATGTAAGAGTAATGTAAGATTAATGTAAGAGTAATGTAAGAGTAATGCAAGAGTAATGCAAGAGTAATGTTAAAAAAAAAACACATTTTTTTATTTTATACTATTATTGACACAATGCGTATGTATGTTTCTATGCATATATACTTATATATATGTGTATACAAGGATAAACAAACATATAAGTGTAAGCTCGCACGAACGTACAATACGTAAGTACGTACTTTTTTTTAAAAATCATTGTTTCGAATTTCAGTTAAAAGTTTGATAGCTTCATTTAAGGCATCTACATTTGTTTGACAACTATTTCTTTTTTCTTTGATTGATGGACATTCATTAAATAAATTTACTAATTCAGCATTATGCAAATTTGAAATTAAAACTTTCTGCATAGTTTTTCTTGAAGTGTTAACCATAAAATACATAATAGCTTTTGGTACAGCATCAGCTATATGTTTTCTAACAATATTAAAGTAATTATTAATTAATGATTTTATTAAATCAATTTCAATTTGTTCTTTAGATGAAGTTGAATAATCAGGTACAATTTTTTCAGGTATATTTGGTAAAGTAAAAATATTATCTTTACTCAATAAAGTAAGTTTAGCACCATCTTTTATAGATGGATTTTCTTTTTTTTTTGTTTTGTTATTTTTTACATTCTTTTTATTAAAAGTATCACTTTTCTCGTTATTTGGATTATAGTTACCATATTGATTATTATAACCGTAATATTCATCAGCGTATTTGTTTTTATATGTTTTTTTTTTATTATCATGTTTATCGTTGATATAATTATTATCACTAATATCTTTGTCTAAATTATTGTTATCATCATAAGAATTATCATCATATGCATGATCACCATAATAATTATTATCTCCATCATTATAATTTTTATCAGTATATTCAACTTTATTATTTTCTTCATATACATGTTTCATAAAACGTTCATTTAAAAAATCTGGATGGCTTGTATTAATATAAGATAATTCAATTAATATTAAATTATTTATCATTGCTTTAGTTGGTTGTAAACAATTTTTTAATAATGTTTTTACTTGTTCATTTAAAGCAGTTTTTAAATTAGTAAATCTTTCCATATCTATAATTTTACAATGGTCAACAATTTTAAGTAATTCATCATATACTTGATCAGCACAACGGAGTGAAGGTTCTTTTAAACAATTTATTAATTTTCTTATTAAAGTTTCAAATGCATTTTCAGGTACAAATAATGCACCCCTTGGTCCACTCGAGTTACGAATAGCTATTCGTATCTCTTCATCTGTTAACATTTCTAATGGAGTAAATTCATTTAAAGATTTTATATACCAATCATTAAAAACATAATGTATCCTTGCACCTCCTTTTAACTCATCTATTTTACCTTTGTAAAACACTTTTCCATCTATTATATCTTGGTATTGTTGAGAAAATTGAGTTATATAATTAACTAATACTGTTAAATAATCTGATTGTTTCATATTAGCCATAGGCTTACCTAATTCTAATAATTTTTCTTCTTCTTTATTTTTTAATGCATCTATTTTAGGTTTTAAATGTGGTACAGTATTTTTTATATGTTCTATCAATATATTATTTAATTTTTTTGCTAAATTATTTATACCACATTCTAAAAGACATTCTATTTTGTTAGTAGGATCTATACAATTGTTAAAATATTCTTCCTCTTTTATTAATGATTCTTCAATACCTACATTCTGTTCAATATCTTTTGAACTTCGACAAACAACAGCTACAAATCCTTTTTTTAATGGATATACAGAACCACTAACTATTTTTTTCCAAACATCTGGTTTGTCAACCATATCACATTTTGTTATTACCCCTATAGTTCGTTCATGTTTTGGATCAACTTTTCTAGCCATTTTTAAACTGTCTGAATTTGCTAAATCAACATTAGCACTAGATACAGCTAAAATAATACAATTTTCATTACATATATATTCAGATACTAAATTAGTTATTTGTTCTTCTACATTTTGTGGTTGATCACCTACTGGTACTTTTGTCAAACCTGGTAAATCAATTAATGTTAAATCTAAAACATTATTTTTATGTATTTCAACAATTATAGGAGTATCCTTAATACATTTATTACCACCTGTTATTTCATCTGTTATCTCAACTAACATATTATTTAATAAAGAAAAATCATCCACGCGCTTTTCAATAGCACAACCTTTATGATCTGTATAAGAAACTATACAATAACTGTTCTCATCCTGACAATTAGTTAACTGTAATATAATGGGAGTTCTTGTTACAATATCTTCCCCTTTAGGCATAAAACTTAACCCAACCAAAGATTCTAATAATGATGTTTTACCAACTGACTGAGCACCTATCACTGCTATGTAAGGTAAGCTTAACGATTCATCACTTAACAACGAAGAAAGAACTTTTTGTAACTTATTTACAATTGGTACTAGTTTATCCATTGGGTTTTGTTATTTCTTTTTAGTATAAGTTTTTATTAGGTATATGTTAAGCTTATGGTTTAAAATACGAAATAGAATTTCGTATTAATGTTGATGTCTGTTTTGTTTTGTTTTTTTTTCATATGCTATAACTGTAAGCAATTTTTTTTTTTTATTTTTTTTTTTTTTTTTTTTTTAATAATAAGCTATATAAATAATATTTTTATTATATAGTAAAATTTTAAGTATAAAACAATAAACCTAAAAGTTTTTTAAAAATATTTTAATCTTATATAAACTCTATAAGTAAAAAAATTATAAGTCTATGCAACTGTGCACACATAAAAAAATATATATAAATATATATAGAACAACAAATTTTTGTTATTTGTTTTTACAAGGTTTGCAAAAACGGGTATACTTCATATGTAAAATGTTAATATGTATACGTGCATATATTATATACGTACATATATTATATACATACATATATGTACAATATATATATATATATATATATACAAACACACACACGTATATGCATATATTTACTATATTTTATTAGTGGGCAAAAAAAAAAAAAATTGACATTTCTTATATATCTTACTGTTTTATTATTAATTACGATGAAATAGTATAAAAAAAAATACAAAAATTGTATTATAATTAACTCTGTTATGCTATTATTGTTAATATATAAGCATTTAATTGTTTTATACGTTAGTTGTTTTTAATAAAAAAGAGAAAACAAAAAAAAAAAAATTATAATATTTAAAAAATAATTTTAACTTATTTGAGAATAAAAAATAATATGCTTTTTATGTATGCCTTTTTTTTTTTTTTTTTTTTTTTTTAAAACAACGATTTAACATATTATTGTAAATTTTTTTTTTTTTTTAAAATAAAGATTTAACATATTGTAATTTTTTTTATTTTTTAAAATAAAGATTTAACATATTGTAATTTTTTTTTTTTTTTTTTTTTTTTTTTTTGAAATAACAACTTAACATTTAATTTTTTTTTTTTTTTTTTTTTTTTTTAACATAAATTTACATAATGTATACAAAATAAAAAAAATTTAGGACAAAACCATTATGGTTATATTGTTGCAAATTTAATATGTTAAAAAAAAAAAAAAAAACACTTGAAATAAGTAAAAGATCCTATTTTTGCTTTTTTGGGATGTGATTTGTAAAAAAGGAAACTTAATATATTTAAAAAAAAAAAAAAAAAAAACACTTAAAATAGGTAAAGGATAATACTTTGGCCGTTTTGGGGATGTAGTTTGTAAAAAAAGTGAACTTAATATATTTAAATAACAAAAAACATTAAGTACTTAAAATAAGTAAAATAATTTTTCCTTTGTTTTTGATAGTGTTTTATTATAAGTGGAGCTATGTTGAATTTATTTAAGAAAAGTACCTAGAGTCTATTTTTAAAACAAAAGGATTTAACGTAGATCTTCTGATCAGCCGCTATGATCCAATTACATTTTAAAAAAAGGAACATATTAATAAGGAAAAAAATAAATAAATAAAATAAAAAGGATTAAAAAAAAACAGAGAACAATCAAATAAACAGTTAAACAGATAAAAGAAATTTGTAAAAGAAACAATTTATATATAAAAATATGTTGATACAAATTTTAAAACTAATAAAAAAAAATTAAACAAACACGATATGTATATACATCCTTACACTCTGGAAATTTGACGTATATTAATAAATAATATATATGTAATATTTACGAACAAACACAAAGTGTATTTTTTTATATTACTCAAAGCACAGATAAAGCACAGATAAAACACGGATAAAACACAGATAAAACACAGATAAAACACAGATAAAACACAGATAAAACACAGATAAAACACAGATAAAACACAGATAAAACACAGATACATATTTCATAGCTATTCAAATGTAAAATTATTTAACCAATTAATTTTTGTCTACTAAAATAAAACACATAATCGACATATAAGAATTATCAAATGAATAACGAATATAGAAATATATAAATAATAAATAAATAATCAAAAAATTATCAAATATTTTACAAGAAGAATTATTTAAATGAGATATTTACATACATGTAATTTTTTGAATGTAAATAAACAGGTTAGTAAAAAATTAAAAACACAATTATTATTTAATTATAGAAAAGATAAAATTAGTCAATATGTAAAAGTCTTGCAAAATTTTAATAATAAAAATGAAAAACACAAAAATGTATTAACGAGTAATAATATTATACGCGAGTATAAAAATATTTTAAATTGTCCAGGTAATCATACTGATGAAATAGATAACAGTAAACAGCTATCCATACATAAAAATGTAAATGGTATAACAGAAAATCGAGAACGGCTGCAAGTGCAGAAACAAGAGAAAGAGAAAGAGCATGAGCATGGTCAACCATCACCGACGGAACTACATACAAAAACTATAGAACAGTCTGAGCTTGTTAAAAGAATAAGAAAGTATTGCAGAACGGATAATTTATGCAACATATACAAATTTAATGACAATTTTTTACATCTTCTAAAATTGAAAAATCTTAATGAAAGTGATTTTACTATTATTATTCATTTATTATGTAAAAAAAAATTTCAAGATAATAGTTTTTGGAGAAGTATAGCAAATACTGAAAATATAGATTATATTTTTAATATGAATCTTAAAAAAATAATTATATCATTTTATAGTGTTGTTAATTCTTTTAAATATGTTCATATGAATTTTTTACATCAGTTTACCAATAATTTAATTTTTATTTTATATTGTCAAAAATATTTTTTTTTATTAAATAGAGAAAAAAAAAATAATGAAAAAAAAAAAAAATTAATTTCAGAACTGTTTAATTTTTATTCGAATAATAATTTGAAAAAAAACAATTTGCATTTAACGAGTAATTGGACAAAAGGGAAACATATATACACAGAATTTACGGATAATGTAACTAATACTGGTAATACTGCCAATACTGGTAATACTGCCAATACTGGTAATACTGCCAATACTGGTAATACGGCTAATACTGGTAATACTCATAATACTCATAATACTCATAATACTGCCAATACTGCCAATACTACCAATACTGCCAATACTACCAATACTGCCAATACTGCCAATACTACCAATACTGCCAATACTACCAATACTGCCAATACTACCAATACTGCCAGTACTACCAATACTGCCAATACTACCAATACTGCCAATACTACCAATACTACCAATACTGCCAATACTACCAATACTGCCAATACTGCCAATAGTGATACAACTAACACAATTAATAGCGACAATAATAACGTTATAAATAAACTTCCGGTGTGCTATACACAAAACAATAACAATAATTGGTCGAAATTAATAAGACAAATGACTATAAATAATTTTAATACAATTTTTAATGATCCAAAAAATGAGTTAAATTTTTTAGATTTAACATTAATATGTAATACATATTCCAAACTGTATAATATACAACAAGTGGAAAATATCATAAAGTTCAAAAATATATTATACAAATTGTTTCTTTATTTTTTATTTTATAATAATAACATTGATTATAATCATTTAATTTTATTTATTTACAGTTATAACAAAATAAAAGGAAATATAAACAATTATGTATTGTTTAAAATAAAACATATTTTACTTGAAGAAAAAATAAGTATATGTACACATTTAAATGGTACAAATAAAATTCCATGTATACTCACCTTAGATATATGTTCACTTAATATGCTCATGCATGTATTACAATGGAACAATTTTAAAGATCCGATATTTTTTGAACAAATCATACTTTCTTTTGTTATTAACTTAAATATAAATAAAACTAAAAAGTATAAAATGAAAAACGGTATATTAAATAATAGTAATAATCTGACATGTGGTTCGATAAGTTCTCCTTACACATACATAAACAATATCAATAATGATGCAATAAATAAAGAAAAGAGTGTAATTGCGAATGAAGTTATGAATATGGTCAATAATGAAACCTCCAATGAAATGACTAATACAATTACAAACTATGACAATACCAAACTTATAAACACCAAATCCTATAGTACACAACATATTTATAATTTGAACATATTAAAAAGTAAATTAATTCTTATGCAATATTTTAATAAGAACAATAACACATATACATACATCAAAAAAGAAAGTTTAATTAAATTAAAAAAAAAGGACTTATGTTTTTTAGCATATAATATATATAAATTAAATATAAAAAATTATTATAATATATATGGGTACATACAAAACGAAACTATTAATCAGATACATATTTTTAATGTTTATAATTGTTGTATAATGTTAAATTGTTTAGTACATTTAAAATTGTTAAAAAATCAAAATTTGTTTAACATTATTTTCTCTCATTTAAAAATTCAATTCAATAAAAACCATTATAATGAAAAAGATGTCACTGATATTTTTATATCTTTTTTTAAATATGCACAAAGTAACCCCAACAACAATAATAAAATACAATCATTTTTAAAAAATGTATATACAAATATTGAATTTAAATTAAAAAAGTATAATTATATAAATACAATTGATATATTTTGTTCTGCTTCTTATTTTAATATTTTGTTTAATGACAATATAGTACAAGATTTATGTATAAATATACTCAATAATTATAATTTTATACATATAAAAAAATTATTACAATTTTTATATTTTTTAAAAAATAAAAATAATTATAATGTTAATGTTTTTTTTTATAACTCAATTATGGATAAAATATTTGATAAAATAAACAATGCACAGACATTTTTTTTTTTTTTTCAAATACTATCAGTTTTCTCCTTTGAATATTTACAAAAAAACACACAAAATATAAATAAACTAACACTTTTAATAAATAAATATAATACATATTTAAACCCGAAAGAAAAAATAATTATGTTACTACACATATATCAAAACCCAGTTCTATTTTTGAATAAGTCATTCCTGTTATTTTGTGAAAACACGTTGGAAGATGTGTTATGTTTCACTAGCAAAAAAAATGAATATAGTGACGATATAAATGGAAGTGACCAAAAACTGAAAACAAAAATGATAAAACGTAATATTTTACAACAGAGTATAAAAATACATGATAAATTGCAAAGAGAAATAATAGAACATGGTAAGCAAATACAAAACGTGAAAGTACATAACTCTAAAACACAAAACTTGTTAAAAAAAAATATGACAAACCAATCAATAAAAACATATAATAATAGAACAAATAATTCATTCTCATTATTTAATTATGACCACAATAATATTTTACATAATACTATTGATTTTGTGATAAGCAACATAAATATCAATGAATTCGAAATATTTCTTTTATTAATATTAGCTGATATATATAAAATAAAAGCTTTCGTTCTGAAAGATAATACATTATTATTAAAAAATGAAAAAAAACAACTTTTTGAACAAAATAAAACGCATTATTTACATAGAATAAATACATGTAAATTATATATTTGTTTTAAATATATATATTTACGTTTATCTAATGATTTTTTAAAATATTATATAAAAAAAAGTAAGTTATTAGGTCATCAAAAATGTAACATACAACAAAATATTATTAAATATTGTAATAACAATATTAAAATAATTAAGCGTTCAGAAAATACAATTGAAAAATGTAATACCACTCTTAAAAATTATAATAAAGAAATCAATGATTATTTCAATCATTTCGAAAATTCACTTTTTAATGCAATTAAAATATTTTATGAAGAATTTTTTATTTATTCTTTTTATCCAAAAAAAAAACAAAAGACAATTAAAAATGTTTTAACCCATTCTAATGAAAATCATATGGACAATCATTCATATATACTTGACGATAATGATAATTTTATTATTAAATTAAAAAAAAACGTTTTTATTAATTCGTACCACATTCCGTTTTTAATAAAAGTTTATTAATTACCAAAAGAAAAAAAAAAAAAAAAAACATTTCAACATGGATCATATACATATATATATATGTCTATATATATGTCTATATATATGTCTATATATATGTCTATATATATGTCTATATATATGTCTATATATGTTACTTTTTTTTGTTATTTTTTATTTTTGTTACTAAATCTTACATTTTTTATATTATATATTATATGCTTGCGGTTTCAGTTTTTTTTTTTTTCTCAGCAATATTAAATTTACATTTTTTTACCATTTTTTTTTTTTTTATTTTTACACAAATTTTTCAATAACGTTTCTAAATTAATAAAACCGTCACTATATTATTTTGATAAAAGAAAATACAATAATTGTATTACTTCTTTACCTTAATGCATTTGGTGTAGCATATATGTTTTTACCCTAATTTTATATTTAACATATCACAAAAAATATATATACAATGTTTTTCTAGTTTTCAAAAAAATAAATAAATATAAAAGGTTATTACAATAATTAATATATATCATGAGTAACATTTATAATAAAAGCAAGTAAAATGACAATAATAATCTTTATAATTAAATGGTAATGGTGTTTTTTAAGTTCAGTTGCTACATGAATTAAAATGATAAAAATAAATATATATATATATATATATATATATATATAACAGTTTTAAAAAATATTATTATATATACACATGAGTATTTTTTTGACATACTTTTTTTTTTTTTTTTTTTTTACAGTAACTTTTATTTTAATGTTTAAGTATCATTTAGTTTTTTATTCTATATTTTGATTTTTATAACATTTATCTGCTATTTATTCCAATAAGTTACAACATTTTGTCACTGTGAATTTTTTTTTTTTTTTTTTGACACAAATAATATACATATACAACCATTGAATCGATAAATTTATTTGTTCCTATACATAAAAGAAATATAGGGCAGTATATATAATCATATATTAAAAAAAGGAAATACGCTATGGTATATTTACCAATGCAATTATAATAATATTCAAGAAAAGTATAAAAAATAAAGTACTCTGTAATGCTTTAAACAAGCGGTTAAGGCTAAACAATATTTATAAATATATACATTTACAGTTTCATATATATTTATGTACAATTAATAAGCACATATATACAAAAAAATATACTTAGGTATGTATATATATATATGGTTTAAAAAAAAAAAAAAAATTGATATAAAAGCAGATAAATGAACCACAATATAAACAACAAATCTTAAAAAAAAAAAAAGCATAAGCTTAAGTTTAAAAATAAAAATAATGACCAAATTAAAAAAAAAAACCTATAAATAGTCGTGGGGTAACGCAGTTATTAAAAAAAAAAAAAAAAAAAAAAAAAAAAAAAAAATTGTGTATGTATACACAGGGGTCTATATGAATATACAAGTACATATTTATAAAATCTGAAAAGTATTATTTCAATTAAAAAAAAATGTGAAGTGAGAAAAAAAATAAAACATATAAAATAAAAAAAAATTACATAATTTATACTTGATTTAAAAAAAAAAAAATTTAAAAAAGTTTAATGAACACTAAAACATTTAAGCAACAGAATTTTAAAATACTTAAAAAGGCCAAGGAAAATATTATAAAACTAAACAGTTAAAAAAATGATAGATAGTATTTAAAAGCAAAACGAAAACATATGGGAAAAAAAAAAAAATAAAATAAAAAAAGCTTGTACAAGAATATGCATTATACTAAAAAAACTCTATAACGTTATCCAAAGAAAAGTAACTAACAAAAATATATACCAAAAAAATAATAAGCAATAGTATTATTCAGCTAATATATATATATATATATATATATTTATCTGTATGTGTTTTTATTTAAACATATAATACTCTTATAATGTGTTTATGTATTTTACAAAAAAAATAAAAAAAAAAAAAAAAAAAGTCGGAACTCATGAAAAAAATATAGCTGTGTATATATTTAAATTTATACATACGAAATGCTTACATTTTTATGTATACATAATTCTACAAGCATTTGCAATACGATTATACGTTAAATATAAATTTTTTTATAATTTTTTATAAAATTTAACTTTTTTTTTTTTTTTTATTTTTACTCATTATTTAATTAATATTGTTTAGTTATTAATTTTTTTTTTAATTATTATATTTTTTTTTTTTTTTTTATATTGTAACGCGTTTATCTTAATAACTATTTTTAAAAAAATTTTCAAATCGTTTTCCTTGAGTATAATAATAATATTAGTTAATATTATATATTTACATATATTAAAAAATAATCTTGCTTCATACATATGTATGTACACTCACCACATAATATTTTGTATATTTTGTTAATTCAGATATATGATATATTAACATAATTTATACATACATATATTTATATATATAAAATTTTTTTTTATTTTGTTTTTAAACTTTATTATAAATAACATCAAAGATATTAAAAAAAAATAATAAAAATAAAAAAAAATAAAATAAAATAATTCCTTTTCAATTTACTATTATTGTTATTATTTCATCCATTTTTGTTGTGTTAATTCGATTCACTTAAGAACATTTATAAAAAAAAAAAAAAAATGGCTGAAAAAGAGATTAAAAAAAACTTCGCTGCTGACTTTTTAATGGGTGGTGTTTCAGCGGCTATATCGAAAACAGTTGTCGCTCCTATCGAAAGAGTAAAAATGTTAATTCAAACACAAGACTCTATACCCGAAATAAAATCGGGACAAGTAGCAAGATATGGTGGATTAATGAATACTTTTAAAAGAGTATCACAAGAACAAGGAGTATCATCATTATGGAGAGGAAATTTAGCAAATGTCATTCGATATTTTCCAACTCAAGCATTTAATTTTGCATTTAAAGATTATTTTAAACAAGTATTTCCCAAATATGACAAAAATACTGACTTTTGCAAGTTTTTTTGTATTAATACATTATCTGGTGCCACAGCAGGTGCTATCTCTTTATTAATTGTTTATCCTTTAGATTTTGCAAGAACAAGATTAGCTTCAGATATAGGTAAAGGAAAGGAAAGGCAATTTACAGGTTTATTCGATTGTTTATCAAAAATTTGTAAAAATACAGGAGTTTTATCTTTATATAATGGTTTTGGAATTTCTGTTACTGGTATTATTGTATATAGAGGTTCATATTTTGGTTTATATGATAGTGCAAAAGCTTTATTATTTACTAATGAGAAAAATGCAAATTTTTTTTTAAAATGGTCAGTGGCACAATCAGTTACTATATTAGCAGGTCTTATTTCCTATCCATTTGACACAGTGAGAAGAAGGATGATGATGATGTCAGGAAGAAAAACAAAAGAAGAAATTCAGTATAAAAATACTATTGATTGTTGGATTAAAATATTAAAATATGAAGGTTTAAGAGGATTTTTTAAGGGTGCCTGGGCTAATGTCATTAGAGGAGCAGGTGGAGCACTTGTTCTTGTATTTTATGATGAATTACAGAAATTAATATAAATGTTAAAATACATCTTTAAAAAAAAAAAAAAAAATATATTTACAAACCCGTGCCTATTAAATAGATTATATGTGCATATATAAATTCGTATAATGACAAAAACAAAAAAGTTAAATACAGGAGCATATAACTAGCTAAATGGAAATGTAAGTTCTACAATGTATATAATAATAATCCATAATATTATATGCAGCATTTATCCTTCTTACGATTTTTTAAAATAGCATTTTATGAAATGTATTGTGGCACATATATATATATATATATATATATATATATATATTCAATAGTAAGAAATTATAATAATTATATTATTATAATCTTGCATACCTTTTCTTTTTGTTAATTCGAATTAAAATGCTTATTGTTATTTTTTGCGCACATATGGGTATATTTGTATTTATTTTTTTTTCCTTATATATACATATATTTTTATATTCTGTATTTATTATAATTTAAAATATTATCAAACTATTTAATGACTCTTGTTTTTATAGTTTTTACATTTTCCAACACTTGTTAATTGAATATCTTTGAGAGTATAATTTTAATAATTATTATAAAAAAAAAAAAAAAAGTATATTAAATGATATGTAATGTACATAAACAAGTAAATGATTTAATGGTCTGCTTTTTTTTTTTTTTTTTTTTTTTTTTTTTTTATATCTAAGTGCAGATAAAAAACATCCATATATATATATAACTATTAAACTGAATGCAATTAAGCACAAAATCAATTTTCAAAGTATACTGCTAGTAACAAATTATGTAAACGTAACTCCTAATACGTATATTTTACATTTGTATATAAAAAAAAGCAAAAAAAAAGAGCATATTCTACATAAACTGCTAAAGAAATTAATATATATGTAAAAAGGTTGAGACGTACATTGCCTCAATAAATATAATACATTATAAATAGGTATATTATACAAATTCATGTTTATATGTATGTATATAGCAACATGTGTAATTAAAATAATATTTTAGTAATGAAATATTAATTTATTTTGTTGTTACGTATCTTTTTTAGCATTTAAATAAGTCGAAAAATAATTCATTAATTTTTGTAACGAATTATATTTAGTATCTAAACAGTTCAGTATACTATTTAAAAATTCTTTTTTGAATTGAGTTAATTTGTTTTTTGTAGCTGATACAAAGTTGTCATATAAAAACATCCCTAAAACAGCATGTTCTATTAAGCATTCCTTTTTTCCTAATAAAATGGACACACTTATACATAATAACTCACAAATGCCTATATGGTAACTACAAATATAAAACAAAAAAAAAAAAAAAAAAAAAAAAAAAAAAATAATAATTGTCATTTATAAGGCAATACAAATGCAACATAAGTGCAAAATAAATACAAGACAAACACAAAACAAATGCTAAACAAAATGCAAAATAAATACAAAATAAAAAATAAAACATGTAGTTAACAATTGAGTAGTTAACAGAAATAACACAGCGAAGACCTGAGAGACACAACAATAAACAATGTATGTACATACGTATATGTATATTACTTACATAGTTAAAGTTGTTGAATCGGAAGCCATATTAAAATACTTTTGAATTATAGCTTTTGTTGTATTACTCATTTCAACAAATTCATAATTATATAAATTCCCTTTTTTTAAGTAAGCATACTTATCAATCAATTCAGAAAAAAAAATTTTATTTTTTATTTCATTATAATTATCGTTATCATCATCAGCATTTCTTAATATTTCATCAATCACATCATCGTCATCATCTTTTTCAAAACTAAGCTCAAACAAAAAATCAAAACGAGCTAATAAATTATTTTGTACATACTTGTCAAGTTCCTGTAACATTTTATTTGTTGTATTTTTATGTATAGATATATATACATATGTGAACATATAAACACATATATATATGAACATATGCACATATAATTTAAAGTAGTAATATTTTATATGAAGTCATACAAACACCATTACATCTTTCAATGATGCCTTACTTCGTCGCTTCTTATATATGGTTTAACGATATATACCCAAAAGGTAATCGATATTGGAAATGATGATTTTTTATTTTTATATACTCCATTTTTCATTAATTCTACTAATGTATTAATTTGAGGAGTGTTTAAATTATCCATATTTATAACTAATATATCATATTTTTGAGTAAGTAATACACTGAAAGAATCAGTTTTGACGTTGAACAATTTAATGTTACAAAAATAATTCAAGAATTTAACTAATTCTGTTATTATTATTTCATCTAAGCACATAAAAAAACAATGAGGCGCTCTTACTCCTACATGTTTAATTAACCATAAAAATAATATTTTTACGTAAGTACATACATAAATATGGACAGAGGTACGCACGCGCATCCATATACATATCCATACACGTAAAACAAGTAAGTACCAATAAAAAAAAAAAAAAGTGTCTATTTAAATATATACATGCTACTGTTTTCAAATGTATTATATACACTGCATGTGTGTTTTTTTTTTTTTTTTTTTTTTTTTTTTTTTATTTACTTTCCAACATATGTCCCTTTATAGGCGCATTCATCCATTTGTTTGTATTTACCTTGTTATATATATCATATGCACATGAATCTAATTTAAAATATTTTAAAAAATTGCTACATATACAAATTAATATTAAGGTTAATTTTGTCGTCTTACATATTTTATTTAAACAGGAACTGTGAAGGGGTATCTTCAATATGTTGGTTATAATTCTATTCATATCTATTCAAATATTATAGCGAAAGAATAAACCGATAAAACAAATTACACACATACATACGTACGTACATACATACATACATACATACATATATGTATATATCACATATGGACATCAATTAAAAACTCACGTATAAATAGTATAAAATAAAAAAAAAAGTAATGAATAAAAAAAAATAGCGAACCCAAATTATATAAATAAAATAAATTATACCATTTAAGTTTTGAGTACGTAGTAAACAGTTAAGCTGTTCAGTTGATAGTGACATGGTTGTGCTTTCCTTTAATGTTAGTATGCTGCTTTCAATTTTTTTTTTTTTCTAAAAACATTCTTGCACGTATATATTTAACACTATGTTGATGCGTATATAAATTATACATATACGTCTTATTACAATAGGTACAATAAATTAACTTAAGCATCTTTATACATTTTTATGCATCTTTATACATTTTTATGCATCTTTATACATTTTTATGCATCTTTATACATTTTTATGCATCTTTATACATTTTTATACATTTATTATTATTATTATTATTTTATTTATTTATCTTTTTTTTTCCTATTTCTGTAATTACTTGTTTTCTATAATTTAGCAACCAGAGATTACTAACTTGTGAGCCTCTAATACTGTTTCTTATTACCTTTACACAAAAAAAAATAAAAATAGATAAAATGAAATAAATAAGAAATGAATGTACATATTAATAAATTGACTCTATGTAACGTAAATATACACATATAATGTTATTTTAGTTTATACTACTTCGTTTAATACGTATACATACATATGTATGTATGTATTTACACATGTATGTACGTGTGCAAGTATCTATGTATTGTCTTTTTCTAACTTTATTAGGAATAGGAACAACAATTAAATTGTATTTTATCCCAATTTCAAAATTTTCTTTTTTTTCAGCAATAGCTTGATATAATACGTTAATAGATATATATTCATCTTAAAAATAAAAAAAAAATATATATAAAATACAATTTGGACAAATAAATGTATATCTATGTTTTGTGATAGAGTCAATAATTGCGAATTTGAATATGTATACATATATAATAACCTTTATTATTATAGTTATCGATTATTTTGATAAATGAAAATGTCAGAATAAAAAAATTTTTATATCTTCTTTTATTAATTATTTCGCTATATTCTTTATTAAAACAAATTTTACACCTGTCATCTTCTGGTTTACTATAAAAAAAAAAAAAAAAAAAAAAAAAAAAGTAGAAATATTTCTTTATTTTTGTTTTTAATACCTTTTGTATTTATGTAATATAAGATATATATATGGATATGTAATGAATAGTGTTTGTTGCTGCTAATGTTGCCTTTTGTTACAGTTTTCTCAGCTGTTACTGTTATTAATTTGGTTGGCTTTTTTTTTTTTTTTTTTTTTTGTTTATACAAATTGCTTACTTATTTACATTCCCAAGCTCATTTGTTCTTACAATAATATTTTGTTCTTGAATATATTTATTAGAACATTCACATATTCTTACATAAAACCTTTTATATATAAAAGTTTTTTTTTCTTTATATATTAGTGTGGCATCAATTAGTTCGATTATATTGTATAAATTATTTTCTAACTTATGTGATTTCGCTAAATTAAATACACAGTCAGTCTATATATAATAAATTTTTTAAAAAGTTTAAAACATACATGTATATATAATCAAATTATATATTTTTTTCGTTCTCTCATTTTTTTTTTTTTTTTTTTTTTTTTTTTTTTTTTTTGTACTTTTATGGGAGTGTTAATAGGAATAAGTATAATTGTAAAAAACTTATTATTTAGTATTATATGTATGTATTTTATTATATCTTGTTCAACGCTCTTAGCCTGTTAATAATAAAATGCATAAGTAAAATAAATAGACAGTTGTATATGTGCATACATACATATGTACGTACATACATGTACATATTAAACCTTTTTTTTATAACCTTAAAATTTTTTAAAAATTCGTTTAACAAAGTATAAGTTACTTTGTTAAAAATATATGTAAATGTAATAAAATTTTTGGTTATATGACAACCAGCATCATTCATTGTATCAATTCTGCAATTTTCCAAAAAAAAAAAAAAAAACATATACATATACTTATACATACATATATATATATATATGTATATATAACTATGAAAAAAAATATGTTGTATATATACAGTTTTATGGTAGTTATATTTATGTTTATTCGGTTTGTTTAATTATCACGCTTTATTCATTCTTATAAAAAAAAAAAAAGTTACAATTTTATAATGTCTATATGAATGAACACTTCGAAAAAAAGGTTATTTTTCTGAAAATTTTCGTAAACATGTTTTAAAACGGTTTTAAAATAAAATTTTAAAATAAGACATTTTAATGATTCATTTGTAACACCCAAATTTAAAAAATTATTTTTATCCTTTTTTTTTTTTTCCTTAGGAGTTTTTGGTTCATCACATGTCCCCCTTTTAGTGTTGCTAAATTTTGTTTTAGGCACATAATGAACCATAGTATGTGAATATATTTGTTTTTGATATTTATGTACATATGTACGTATATACATATGTATACATATATATTTATATATGTTTTTTTAATGTGTTGAAGAAAAAAAAAAATCATATAAATAAAAAAAAAATCATATAAATCAAAAAAAATCATATAAGTCAAAAAAAATCATAAAAGCCAAAAAAAATCATAAAAGCCAAAAAAAATTATATAATCCAAAAAAAAATAATAATAAAAGCCAAGAAAAAAGTTGTACATAATTCTACAAAGTTTTATGAAACACAAAATGAACGTATTTGTGAATAAACATATGCCTTCATCGTTAATTATATATGTATTTACTATATCTACAATGAAGTTGTTACGTGAGTGTTAGAGTATATACATATATCGTATATATATAAAATTTTTTTTTTATTTTTTTCTTATTGTATGTACATGTGTTTAATAAAACAACGGCAGATGGTACAAATGCCAATAAACCTAGGATTTTTTTTTGTTTTTTTATGTTGCTATAGTTTAAATAGAAATATTGTGAATTTTGCAATATATGTCTTTTATTTTTATACATTAAAAACATATTATAAATAAGAAATATAGTTAAAAGTGGAAAAAAGATAATTGAAAGAATAGTGTAATATTATATATAGACGACATTTATAATACAAACAGTATGTGCTCATATATATACATATATATATACCTACATGTATTTGTTTGTAGGACGCACTGTTTTAATAAAAAATCAAAAAAGAACAAGATTTATTTTATATTTTTTACAAAAATTGTACTAATTAAAAAAATCACAGCAACATTGACCTCATACTTTTTTTTTTTTTACGACATATATCTTTCTTACACGTTAAGCAGAGAAAATAATAAAAAAAAAAAAGATAAATAAAAAAATATATAAATCATCGTTAACATTATTAACATTGTTAAAATTGTTAATTTTTCTATATATATCTATATTTGTTTGTGCTTGTAAAAAGGCAAAATTTTCAGAATTAAAAAAAAAAAAAAAAAAAAAAAAAAACATGCATAAAAAAACATTATGTATTTTGAAAGAAACATAACACACGTTCACGTGATTGTTTTTTATTTCTCTTTGATTTGTTCTGGTTAGTTCGTGTATGTTGATATATTTAAAAATTTTTTATTTATTTTTTTTTTTTTTTTTTTTAATTACAAAAGAGAAAAAAAAAAGTTAATTATAGCGTTTTAAAAATGTTTAACACTATATTCACCATGGACTAGCACTTAAAAAAAGTAATGGAATTGGGACAGTGTTATCGCTGTCGGTTTGTTACATGTTTGGGTTAAAAAAAATAAAATATAAACAATAAAATAAAATATAAATAATAAAATAAAATACATAAATATTTATATATACATATGTACTTATGCTATTGTCTGTATATAAAATAGTTGCTACATACTTAGGCTTAAAAAAAGAAATTAAAAATATATACATATATATATGTATATATATATTAATATTCTCATTGTCAATTTCATGCTGTTGAAATTTTAGTATATAAGGGAGAAAAAAAAAAAAAAAAAAAAAAAAAAAATGGATTTAACAATGTAGTATCAAAATTTAATAAAAAAAAAAAAAGAAGCCATTTTTAACATTTGTCATATTTTAATATTAAAGTAAAAAAGAGAGGTAGAAAAAAAAAAAAAAAAAAAAAAAGTGGAAATAAAAGTGGTAAAGGTAAGTGGTAAAAAAAACAAATGAACTATATGTTTAAAAATTGTGACAGTTTTAACGTGTAAAAAAAGAAAGACATTAATCTATACATACGTGGGTAAAAACACGCATGTATAACATAAATATTTACATGAACATACGTTCTAATATCCAAATTTTTAAAAACAAAGCAAAAATTAATTTTGTAAAGATATACACAAACCAGTGCAAAGTATTCGTCAAAATGAATTTAATTGGTTTTTGTTTCATTTTCGCATTATTAAGACGCTTTGTGGACTGTGTAAAACACAAACAAAAGGATATTTTAAGTATATGGGATATAAAAAGCCACAAAGAATTAAATTTACTATTCATTCATAATGCACAAATCAATAGAAATACAGATATACAAAAAAGAAAAATATATACAACTAATACTACTATTAACACTGCTAATACAACTAACACTACTAATATTATAAATAATAGTTTACAAAATATAAACCATACTGATATAACTATCAAACAAACAAAACCGATTAACAAAAAAAACATTTTTTTATTTACAAAATCAAAGCAAATAGCTACTATAGGACCTGCAACTGATAATTTTACAGAGTTAGAAAATTTATTTTTAAGTGGTATTGACGTTTTTAGATTAAATTTTTCTCATGGTTCTATGAGTTCAAAAAAGTATGTTATAGATGCTATTAGGATATTAGAAAAAAAATATAATACTTCTATTGGTATTTTAGGGGATATACAAGGACCTAAAATCCGTATTGGTACTTTTGAAAAAAATGAAAATAATGCACATGATAGTAATACATTTGTTGAATTAAAAGAAGGGGATACATTTGTTTTTGATTTGTTAGATATTCCAGGAAATCAACAACGAGTTTTTTTAAATTATCCTTTATTATTAAAAAATGTAAAACCAGGACAAATAATATTATTAGATGATGGTAATCTTAAGATGAAAGTAATTGAAAATAGATATGATCCAGTAAATGTAGAACAAAGTTCAGTAAAAGTTAAAGTAATAACGGGAGGAAAATTATATAGTAAAAAGGGATTTTGTATTCCTAACATGATTATACCTATAGAAGTATTAAACGAAACTGATATAAAAAATGTTTTATTTTGTTTGAACGAACAAGTAGATTTTTTAGGTTATTCTTTTGTACAAACTAAATATGATTTAATTTTTTTAAAAAATATTATTAACGATTATTATAATAGTGATTTTTATCAAAACAAAAAAAAAGATAGAATAAATTTTGACATCAAAAATTTGATAAAAAAAGATCAAGATGATCCAAATGATTTTTTTATAAAAGAGGTAAATGATTATTATCAAAATTATTATTTAAAAAATTATGAAAAATATACAAAAGTTTATGATGCATATAAAACTGGGGATTTAAAAATAGATAGTGAAGATGATGTATATGATACAGATAATTACAACAATAATGATGACAAAATAGATGAAGGTGTACTTAAAACGCAACATCAAAAAAGTCACTCTTGTTGCTCTCACCACATACATTCTAATGATAACACGTATAGTACTACTACCGACTATTCAAATATACATCATGGTAAAACCAAAACCTACATGAATGAAATAAACAATATAAACAAAGACAATACGAATGACATAGAACGAATTTTTATTATTTCTAAAATAGAAAAACCAGCAGCAGTAAAAAATATAAATAGTATTATTGAATTATCTGATGGTATTATGATAGCAAGAGGAGACTTAGGTATTGAAACAAATTTATCAAACTTACCTGTTTTACAAAAAAAACTTATTAATTTATGTAGAATAAAATATAATAAACCAGTTATTGTAGCTACACAAATGTTAGAAAGTATGAGATTTTTTCCTACTCCTACAAGAGCAGAAGTTACAGATGTAGCTACAGCTTTATATGATGGAGCTGACTGTGTTATGTTATCAGCTGAAACAGCTACGGGAAATTATCCCACCTTAACAGCTGCTACACAAAATAGTATTATTAAGGATGTTGAGAAAGATTATTATTATTACCATTATACTCAAAAAAAAATAAACAATGAAAAAACATATATTCAAAATATGCAGAAAGAAGAAATGAATCTGGTTAACAATTATTTAAAAGAAAATACTTTTTTTGATAAATTAATATACAGTATAAGAGATCTTAGTAATACAATTAACTTAAAATCAATTATATTATTTTCAAACGATTTTCATAAAATACAAAAATTAAGTCATTTAAGAGTAAAATCACCTATTATAGTTGTAACTGAAAATAATTTCTTAGCAAGAAAATTGCAATTGTCTTGGGGTATATATACTCATGTTTTTAAACCAAATAATATAAATAACAATGATTTTATTTCTTTAATTAACTACGGGTGTAAACTTTCAAAAGATGAGGGATTTATTACGTCTCCTGACGAATATGCTATTGTCACATTTACACAAAATTTAAATAATTCAACTAATTTACTTTATTTATGTCAACCAGCTTTAGTTTGAGTTTGACAAAAAAAAAAAAAAATGTGCTAAAAAAAAAGGGAAAGGGAAAAAAAAAGAAAAAAAAGAGTATCTAGCACTATGATATTAGATATTTACGTGGTAGTCCCTATTTTTTATTTTTGTTTTTTAACAAATTTAAACGCCATTTTATGTTATTATTTATTTATTATTATTTTTTTTTTTTTTTTTTAAATATAACAATCACCTCTTTTTTTTTTTTTTTTTTTTTTTTTTTTTTTTTTTTAATTACATACACATGTGGGTGATCCCACAAGTACATATATACTGGCTCATTTTTTTTCCAATTCGTTTGCTAATTCGTTTGCTAATTCGTTTGCTAATTCGTTTGCTAATTTGTTTGCTTATTTTGTTGCTTATTTGTTCTTCTTTTTTTTTAACCTTCCCTCTTTTTTTTTTTTTTTTTTTTTTTTTTTTATTGTGAAAAACATATTAAATACTTAAGTTATCACATTTTTGTATGTATCTTTTTATCACTTTCTGATTTTTTGAAATATTTTCAACTAACAGATTTTTTTCAAAATATATTTTACAATGTAATGCATAATTACAAGCCATTGCTTCCATTTCAGTGTTAGCACATGCTAAACAAATTTTATTCAAGCGCTTTAACATATTTTGTGATTTATTCAGCTCGATGTAATTGTTTATTATTTTTTTATTTTCTATTTTTGAATTATTAGTAGTTATAGTACGAGTAGTAAGACTGTTGGGTTGGTTGTTATGCTTGGCGTTGCTTATGTTCTCGCACGTTACGCTACATCTTTCTTCAACTTTATCAGCAGTTTCTTCAACAACTTTATCGACAACTTCTTCAACAACTTCTCTAACAACCCCATTTGCACTTTTCCTTGTATCTATATCATCATTCTCACTTATTTTTATTTTTATTTTTTTATTATATTTTGCATTATTATTAAATGCAACATTTTTAATAAATTTGTTTTCTTTATTTGTATGACTATTTATAAACAAAGTATTAACAAGTGATGAACTTTGTTTATTACTATTAGTTAATAATGCAATTTTTTTTTTATTGCTTCCATAATAGGCAGAAAAAATATCAATTTTGCCTTTGTTTAAATTATACTGTTTTTTAGTTTTAAAAAAAATCTTTTCTAAATTTATAGAACACATTGGAAGTAAATCTAACATTCTTTTAACTGGTTGTATAATCAGATTTTCTATGTAATAATTAAAATTAATATTTTTTAATTCTTCTTTTTTTTTCGCATGACAATCGATAACATTCGGATTTATGTACCTAGTCAAGTTGGTTATTTTGTTACTATCGATTCGTTTTTTGTAGTTGTTAAAGTTGTTGTAGTTGTTTTGGGAGCTACAGTTATTCTGGTCGTTATCTTCGTTACTATCACTACCACTAACACTATCACTACCACTATCACTACCACTATCACTACCACTATCACTACCACTACCACCACCACTATCATGATCACTACCATCACCATTACCACTGTCACCATAGTTACTAATATTATTACTGCAGTGATAAATATTACCATTTTTATCACTACCATGTAGTTGATCATTACTTACTATAACTTCTTTTTTTTTTATATTATTTGTAACATATGCATTGTCTCTATATTCAAAAGGGAGGCTATAAGTTTTGTGAATTCCTTTAATAAAAAATGGATGCGATACTGAATCATATAATTTATCTCCTTTTAACTTTTGTGTTATTATAAATGGTATTTTTTCTTTATGACTAATAATAACATTAGAATATGTTTTTAAAAGTTTTTTTGCTACAATTGCTTGAAGAGGTAATGGAGTTTTTCTTTTATTATTCTTTAGTTCACTTTTGTATGTTCCTAACCTTACTTTTTTATATATAATAAACTCATTATATGGAATGGTATTGTTATAAATTTTGTTGAAATATGTACTTAATACATTTTCTATTGTTAATGATAAATAAGAGTAAAAAAATTTTTTATTAAAAATAAAATATGTTGTGTTATTGGTATTGTAGCAGTTATATTCAATATTACAGCTGGGACATTTATCTTCGTTAATACTATTGTTTACATTATTTACATCATTATACTCAGTAATACGCCGACTATTGAGCCCACCACCGTACTTACCACCACTATAATGCAAAAATGTGGCCTGCTTCACATTACAGTAACAGTTATTACTATCACATCGTTCGTTACCATCACCTGTATGTTTTACACATAAACAGATTTTTAATATATTATTTGGATTCGTTAAACAGCATTCATTTTGCTCTTCTTTAATTTTTTCATAATCTGTTTCAATTATAAATTGTATTTTTTTTTTTAAAACCAATTCATTACAATTTGATAATATATATAACAACAAATAGTGCTTATTTCTGTATAAATAATTTAATGTCTTTAATACAGTATTATTTTTATCCATTTTTATTAATTTTATAATATCTTTATATAACTTTAATTTGTCTATCTTTTCTACCTTTTCTACATTTTCTACCTTTTCTATCTTTTCTACCTTTTCTACATTTTCTACCTTTTTTATCTTTTCTACCTTTTCTACATTTTCTACCTTTTTTATCTTTTCTACCTTTTCTACATTTTCTACCTTTTCTACATTTTCTATCTTTTCTACCTTTTCTACATTTTCTACCTTTTCTATCTTTTCTACCTTTTCTACCTTTTCTACCTTTTCTACATTTTCTACCTTTTCTACATTTTCTACCTTTTCTACCTTTTCTACATTTTCTACCTTTTCTACCTTTTCTACATTTTCTACCTTTTCTACATTTTCTACCTTTTCTACCTTTTCTACCTTTTCTACCTTTTCTACATTTTCTACTTTTGTATGTATGTTTAATTCGTTTGTACATGTGCTACTCCATTTATCTAAAACGGTTTCATCTCCTCGTTTTAGTTTTTCCTTCCCATATACACTACAAATAACTTGGACTATGTTTGACAACAAGCATGGTTCTGTTCTATGTATATTGGACGCATTACAATTTGAAACAAAATTTGTAAAAAAATTAACGCACATATAACAACAAGAACAGCAATAAGAAAAATAACAGGTATTTTTAAAATAATAAAAAATAAAATAAATCTGTTTTAATATATTCTTTACTAGCTCACACTGATCTGATCGTATACTCTCAAGACCTTTTATTTCAATTTGACCTTTTTTTACGTTTTCCGTTTTATAAGCAAATCCAAAGTACCTTTTTTTGGTCAGAAGAACAGAAGGGCAATATATTTTTTCAAAATTTAAAAACATAGGTTTAGGTAATATATTATTAATTTTATTTAATATGTCATAAGCAATGTTAAAAGAATATTTTAAATCATCTATTTCGTTTAGTAAAAATAAGGAATCTGTATCACCATATAATATCTTTATATATTTATAATTTATTCTTATATACTCAATTAAAAATAAAAGGAAATTTTTACCTGTACAAATAATACTTTCAGATATATCTACACATGGCATTCTACCTGAAAAACTAGCTCCTATATAACCTGCAGCTGTATTTAAAATCATTTTTAATTTTTGTATTTTTTCCTTTAATTGTGTTTCACGACCATTACAAATAACTATGCAATTTTTTAACATAATTCTAGTTTTTAAAATATCTTCTAAAAAACATACACATATACCTTTCCTTTTTTCTTTTTTTACGTATACTGTATTGTTGCTTGAAATTATAAAATCGTCACTTTTTATATTTTTTAATGTGTTTCTCATGTCAGGTGCACTTTTTTTCACGCCTAATCTAATAAACTCGAAATTAATATTTGTGTTTGGTGTACTGCTACTGGTACTTTTGTTACACCTCAACTGGTGTTCCCCTTTATTTTTAAGATTCCCATTTCTCACTTCACTATTTTTTTCATTTTTCACTTCATCCTTTTCTCCATTTTTCACTTCATCCTTTTCTCCATTTTTCACTTCATCCTTTTCTCCATTTTTCACTTCATCCTTTTCTCCATTTTTCACTTC
>CABPSV020000015.1:26800-38512 GCA_902459845.2 Hepatocystis sp. ex Piliocolobus tephrosceles
TTATTTATTTATTTATTTTGATTTTATTTTTTTTATGGTTATACTAAAAAAAAAAAAATTATAATATGTGTTAGCATAGTTCTAAATCTTTTCATTTCCATCAATATTTACTTATGAATTAACTTTTTATTACTATTTTTTTTTGCTTCATTTGTTATTTTATTTTATTTTATTTTATTTTAATTTTTTTTTTTTTTTTTTTTTTTTTTTAAAACTTAACATAATTTTTTTTTTTTTTTTTTTTTTTTTTTTTTTTTTTTTTTTGTCGTTGATTTAAAAGTTTAATGTAATTGTGTTTAAAAAAAAGGATCACTTATAATGTTACCCTTGAACTATTGGCATATAAAATCGGTAAAAAAAAAAAAGACGAATAATTAAGCAACTAATTATTTAGGATATATTTTAATCAAAATAATGTGGTTTTCGTTTTTCATGTGGATAAATATATCATCAACGATTGCAATTTTATTTATGTGATTAACTATTAAACCCAGTTTTGCATAAATATGTGAAGAATATTTAACGTCTGTTAATTTGTTCAAATTTGTAAAACTTACAAATTTATTATTATTATTATTATTATTATTATTTATTGAGTCATTTGAATTTTTTTTATTCTTTTGCTTATCTTTAAAATGTTTATCATACTTAAAAACACAATTTTCAATATTATCATTTTTAATTTCATTATTTGTTTTTTTAAAACTTTTTTTTTTATAATTTGATTTTAAATCTTCTTCATTACTATTATTAATTTGATAAATTAATAAAATATCTACTGGATGTCTATTTAATAAAAACGTTTTTATTTTTTTAAGTTTTCGATTCATGTCATACATTTCACAGTTGTAATAAATTTGAATTTTTTTTATTTTGGCACATGGGTCTATATTATAATGTGAGTTTTTGGTTTTTAAATAATTTACTGGTAAGAAACTATTTTGTACTTTTTGAAAATTCAATCTTTCCTGCATTAATTCATCATTAGGTTTATAATTATCATCGTGTGTGAAACACTCTGATATGTTGTTGTTTTTTATTTTGTTATCACATAGTTCTAACGGTACGCTAATATCAGCTGAGGTTTTATTAAGAGATACATAGTTAGAGAAAACTTGGTCAGGAGACACTTCATGTGATGTCTCGCCATAGGATGTTTCACCATAGGATGACTTTTTTTTTATCAACTGTCTACACAGATTTTGTTCATATGTAGTTTTATTTACTCCTAGTTTTACTTTTCGTTTAAATATGGTACCATTTAAATGTGATGAATATTTTTTTATATTAAAAAAAAATAAATTACCATTTGATATATTATTATAAGGTAAGATTTGTTTATAACATAGCTGTTTTAATTTCATCGATTTTTGTAAAAAAAAAAAATTATATGAAAAGAGGATTAACGAGTTCGACACAGTGGTAATATGTTTCGCAGGAACCATACATATACATACATATACATACATATACATATGTATATACATATATATATATATACTTATGATACAAGCTGTAACAAAGGAACATTATTATTTTTTAATAATGACTTTTTTTTTTTTTTTTTTTTTTTTTTTTTTTTTTTGTTGCTAAAATGTAATCTCCTCAATAAGAACTAAAATCTTCATATATAGCTGACCTTATATCAACTGATCTCTTGTCAACCGTTATGTTATCTTATGTTATATTATACAAACTGGTCTTGGTCTTATGTAAATTGCTCTTATATCTCCTTTTTTTTTTCTCTACTTTTTTTTTTTTTTTTTCCTCTATGTTCTGTGATAGTATATATCTACAAATAAACACAGTTTTTTTTTAATTTTTCGTAAATGTTTATAATGTGAAGTAACAAAAAAAAAAAAAAAAAAAAAAAAAAAAAAAAAAAAAAAAAAAAAAAATGGGTGAACTTCGAAACATTGAAATTAATATGTATCCATTATAAAAATGCATATATATCATATATATACATGTATGTGTATATTTTTGCTCTTGTACGACAAAAAAAATCGTACAAGAGACAAACAGACTTCACTCTAATAACATTTAAAGGGAAAAAAAAAAATAAAAAAAACGCCAAAACAATTGCTTAAATATATGCATTTATATAACTTACACTGTTTTAACTGCTTTATTTTTGGTAAAAGCAAAAATATAAACACTAGTAAAATTGGATAACCATAAAAATAAATATTGTAAGAACAAAAAAAAAAAAAAAATAAAAAATTACATGTATTGGTTGAAGAAAAATTACATTTATTAAAAAAAGGAAAGAATAAGAAAATATATTTATTTAATTTATAATTCACCTATTTGTCTGAATTATAACGATGGCAGTAATATATATTAAAATGGTTAAAGCATTGTTAAATATTAAAACATAATAATGGTAAAATTAGCACATGTTATATATATAAACTCGCTTGTAAAAAATATTGTTACATTGGATTACTATGAAGCTAGTAGTCCCCCAATTATTAGCTCACCAAAACAAAAAAAAAATAAAAATAAAAATAAAATAGTAAAAAGATAATATAACATGTTGATATGGTGAAATATACCAAAAAAAAATAAAATAAAATAAAATAAAAAAAATAAAAAAAATAAAAAAAATATAAAAAAATAGTATAAATAACATAAAAACATAAATAATTCGCTATGGTTTATCTCAATTTTTTCAAATATTGAAGGCAAAAAAAAAAACAACACATTTATGAATAAAATGAATTTTATTTGAATTTCCAAAAAAGCAAAGAAAACACGTCCAGTTTCAATTTTTTAAACTATTTAAAAAAAAAAAAAAAAAAAAAAATAATAATAATAGAACAAAATAATAGAAGAGCAAAATAATAATTTGTTATTTACGTCATATATATATTTAGAACTATTTATAAATGGGAACAAACAGTTAATGTTACACAATGAATAAATTTTACTTATAATGTACTGTCAAAACAACCTTTTTAATTATGCAATTACATAAACACATACATTTCTATACGCATTTGTTTATATGTGAAAATTTGTGAATGAAAAAGTAAGCATTATATATATATATATATATATAAAAGAAAAAGGTTTAAAAAAAAAGAAAAACAAATAAGTATTAAAAAAAAAAAAAAAAAAAAAAAAATGGGAGGTATGGTTTCATCTTTATTTAATCGTCTATTTTCAAATAAAGAAATAAGAATATTAATATTAGGTTTAGACAACGCTGGGAAAACAACTATATTAAACAGAATGCAATTAGGTGAAGTAGTACGAACAATACCTACAATAGGATTTAATGTCGAAACAGTTAATTATAAAAATTTAAAACTACAGGTATGGGATTTAGGCGGTCAATCATCCATCCGACCTTACTGGAGATGTTATTATAAAAATACAAATGCAATTATTTATGTGATAGATAGCTCAGATAGTGAAAGGTTATTAACTACAAAACATGAAATAAATATTATATTAAAAGACCCAGAGCTAGAAGGAGTTATATTAGTAGTTTTTGCAAATAAACAAGATATAGAAAACTGTTTATCCATATCCCAAATATCAAAAAATTTAAACTTAACTTCGATAAGGAATAGACAGTGGGCAATTTTCAGTACAAGTGCTACTAAAAATTTAGGTATAACAGAAGCATTAGATTGGTTAGTTAATAATCTTAAATAGTTTTTTTTTTTTTTTTTTTTCTAATCATATACTTTTTAAAAAAAAAAAAAAAAAAAAAAAAAAAAAAAAAAAAATTATTATAGTTGAGGGGGAAGGCTCATATGTAAGCGGACCCAATGATGAAAATACGATAATATTTTTTAAAAAATATAATTGTTAATAATTCAATTTGTTTAATTATATATTTCTGAATGTTCAGAATATTTTATGTATGTTTTTATAACTCATTGGGTATGAACACCTGTACGAATTTTTATTTATTAATATGGTATAATTATAAACGTTTATGTGTATGCATGTTATATATGTATGTATAAACGCATATAACCTACATTTAAATTACTTTTGATTTATTTTTGTCATATAAATTTGAATTTTTTTACCTCCTATTTTTTTTTTTTTTTTTTTTTTTTTTTTCACTTATAAATTTTTTAAATAACGTTTGTTTCCCAATTAGAGAATACAATAATTACATACGAAATTGTATGTGTACATATGTATTTATACTTTTTTTTTATATCGATATATGCATATGTAGATAAATATGCACACATATGTATGTTCTGTTAATTATAAATTAATGTAAAACTTGACTTTTTTTTTTTGTTGTTAACAATTGTTATAGTAAATTTTTTTTTTTTTTTTTTTTTTTTTTTCAAAATGGTGTTTGTTTTTTGATTTGAATTTGTGTTCATATATATGTATACCTATATACATGTATATTTTATTTTTATTTTATATTAGAAATATCTAAAACCTTTTATAAAACATTTGTAGTTTTATTAATTCGAGATGCTTATATAAAAAAAAATTAGTAATTCGAAAAAAAAAATGTGCTTTAAACGATGTTGTAGCTTTTCTTTTTTTTTCGCGTTTGTGACTTATTAAACAATTAAATGCAATAAAATCGTACAAGTTAAAAAATAAATCTTTTTTTTATATATATATATATATATATATATATATATATACCTCTTTTATATTGTTTTAAAGAAAATAAAAACCGTTTTTCTTTTGCTTTTTTTTGTGTTTAATAATAGTTAAACCCGAACATGAATAAAAATAGAAGATTAAATGTTTACTTGTTTTCAAACAGTTCAAGATAGTAAGAAAAAAGCAAGGAAATGTCTTGAATGACTCACGATACACATAATTCGCATGAAAATGTGCACACATACATATATATATATATATATATATATATATGTATTATACTTGTAGTCTTACTTTAATCAACATGTTTTACTGGTACATTGTATACACTTATTTAAACGAATTTTTTTTTTTTTTTTTATTTTTACTCTCCCAGTTTTAACACATCATTGATTAAATCTAAAATTGATACGTTGGAAAATTATGCAAAAAAAAATCAGTTACATAAATTAAGAAGAGATAAATTGTTTGAAGTTTTTAAATTGTAAATAGCTTTTTTTTTTTTTTTTTTATTTTATTTTTTTTTTTAAATAGCAAAATAAAAATTCAAACAAATGGAATTAATTTTTTTATTTTCCTTGCTTATCAGATCTAAAACGGAAGAAGATTATAAATTGTCGTTGCATTTATTAAATGTATATTACAATTTTGGAAGAAATTTAAATACCCAGCAAGATGTTGATTTATTTTTTACATCCATTTTGAGGACAAATCAACTAAATGAAGCAAAAGATGTATTATAAATGCCTTATAAATAAAAAAAAAAAAAAAAAAAAAAGACAACATCTTATCATGCATCATATACATATATATGTATGTATATATAATGATAACTTCAATATATTATATTAATCGTCCAGATTAATAAATAACACATATATTTTGTTTTTTATTTTATTTTATTTAATTTATTTTATTTTTTTTTTTTTGTTAAGTTTTTGAAGTATTTTAACGGGTGGTTATTATGTCCTCCTTCAAACAAATTGATTTTACTATGTATGGAGGAATTTTTTCGAAAAAAAAAATTTTATGAAGTCAGGGAAATTTTTTCTTTTATTAGACAGAATAAGTTATAATTTATTAAAAACAAAAATTTATCCAAATGTGCTTTTTAAATATATATTTATGTGAAAAACAGGAAAAGAAATTATAGTTTTATTATGTTCTATACCCTTTTCTTTATTCGGTTCTGCTTTTATTCTGTTCTTGTCCTGATTTGTTTTGATTTGTTTTGATTTGTTTTGATTTGTTTTGATTTGTTTTGATTTGTCTTGATTTGCCTTGATTTAATTTTTTTTTTTTTTTTTGATTTAATTTTTTTTTTTTTTTTTTGAATAGCCAAATAAAGTTAGAAAGTTCTTTTTATTCCATAACAATAAAATCCATGCTGATGATAAATAAAGACCCCATAGAAGAATCTATGATAGTTAGATCAAATAAAAATTACAAAAAAAATATATATATTCTTACATATCTACAAAATGAGTTGTCATAACATTTATAACACCCATTTTATATTTAAAAAAAAAAAAAAAATAAACATATTCTAAACGTTTTTATGTTTAAGTGTAAGTTTAAGTATATATATATATTTTTTTTTTTTTTCTTCCTTCTCAGATATATGATGATTCTTATAATATGGGCATATATTTAACAAATGAAATACATAATTTATTATTAGGTTAAGTTATATATATATATATATATATAATGTTTTTTTGCTAATGTAGTATCGTTTTATCAAGTGTTAATACATGTATCAGAAAATTAGTCATATATATATATATATATATATATGTACCTGTTAACTTTTGCCAATTAAACAGAACATAATTTATATTACTATCATAATGAGAAAAGCAAAAACATAGAGGTAATGCATAAATTAATTTAAATAAACAAAGCCCAATTTTTACATTTTTTATTAACAAATAAAAATAGTTAACTCTTTTCTATTTCTTTTCTTTTTTTTAGAATAATAAAAAATTGGATTTTTATAAAGAGAATATACAAGGAATCATTGTAATAACTTATATATATATATATATATATATATATATATATATATATATATATATGTATATGATGAGAAAAAAAAAAATACTATACTTTAACATATTAACACAAACATATGTGCATATATATAAAAATTCAGCTGACTTAGTCGGTATAATTAAGTCTTTATTTTTATTTCATTTTATTATTTTTTTACTCTATCTTTTTAACACATTTTTTGAATTTTTGTAATATACAGATACGACTAACAAATGAATTAATTAAAAATAGGACATACGTTAAGTTATCGTCTAAGAGTTTGAGTTTGTTCGCATGGGCATACATTTATTTTGACATAAAACAGATAATCGCGTAAGTTTATAAAAAAAAATGAAATAACATTATATGCTTAAAACAATACGTATACCACCATAATAGTAGTACATTTTTATGGTAGTAGTTTAAAAAAAAAAAAAAAAAAATGATTACGTATTTTTTTTTTTTTCTTAGAAAATCTGATAACAGATTAGTTGAAGTTGAACATTGTAACACTTGGTTAGACATAATAAAACTGGCATGTTTGTACAACCAGATATCCGAATGGTACAAACAAAAAATAGAAAAAGATTTTCATGTACACATGTCCGTTCATGCTTTTGCCTGTATAAAAAAATATGCACTTTAAATTTTGTTTTTAAAAAGCACACACACATATATATATATATATATATATATATATATTTTTTTGTTTTTTTGTTTTTTTTTTTTTCTATATCGTAGTCACACAAGCCCATTTTCAGTAGAATTTAAAGATGTTCTTAGAAATATGAAGGATGATGAAAATGCAGTTAAGGTTTGAATGAAAATAAAAAAAAAAAAAAAAAAAAAAATGTATATTACATAAATATTTTTATAAAATTGTCACATTATAAAAAAAAACAAAAAAAAAAAAAAATGTTTTTTTTTGTAGGCCTTAGAATATATTAGCATTTACTTTTAGAAAAGAGAAGTAGGATATAACAATATTCTTGTTTTTTATTTTTAAACTTGCAATTTTGAATATATATACATAAAATAATACCTTGTCTTTACATTTTTAAAATAAATTAAAAAATTATACATATAAATGCTTTCCAATGTTGTTGCTAATTTTTTTTTTTTTTTTTTGTAATGTTTAAAAATAATCGTTTAAATAAATTGAAAACTGTGAAAATATTTGACGCGTTATATATATTTATGTGTATACGTTTAAAAAGAGAATTATTAGAAGGTTGTTAAAAATATATAAGCTTTATTTTTTTTTTTTTTTTTAACAAGAGTCGTAAATGTCCACTTGTGTAAATGTCCACTTGCGTAAATACATCCAACCATGTAGTACGTGTGTATGTAATCCGTACTAAAATTGTGAGTACAAGGATAAGTATTAGCATAATCATAAGTAATACGTTTACATATAGTTTTTTTTTACAACTTGTATAATAAGAATTAAATTGTATACTATAAAATTTGTCACTTCATTACAACTCCATTTTAATCAGCTTTTAAAATTATAAAAAAAAAATTAACTAAAATTTAAGTAAAAAAAAAAAAAAAATCAATCCAAATTGAATATATTTTATTCCTTTTTTTGTTTTGTTTTTTTACGGTATAATTTTTTTTTCTTATTTCTGCTGTAAAGTTGATATATTTTATATAACAATTTAAAAAAAAGAAATGAGGAAAAAAATAAAATATAAAAGGGTGTGGGACTTTTACTTATTTGTTTATAAAAAAAAATAGTAAAAAAAAATTTCTTGTGCTTTACAAAATTAATTAACATGGCATTATCACTTCCTTCAACATTTTAGTTACTTTATTATTTGTGTTGACTCTTAGTACCATTTTGAAAGAATAATTTATAAAGATTTACAAATATATATATATATATATTACTTACAGTATGGACGCATATTGTTATTTATAATTTTATTTTATTTTATTTTATTTTTTTTGTTCCTGTTTTAGTGACTGGGTGATATTATTTATTATATTGTTATATTTTATCTATTATTAAATACGTTTTATTTTTTTAACAAAATAAAATACAATGCAATACATTTTTTTTTTTTTTTTTTTTAACAAAACAACATATAATACATTTTGTTTTTTTAACCATGTGATCACAAAAACGCTTGCTCATATTTTTATAAAGTAACATACACTACGATTTTTTCTTCTTCCCCTCCCTCTTCTTATTCTTCTGCTTCTTCTTTTTCTTCTTTTTCTTCTTCTTCTCCCTTTTCTTTTTCTCCCTCTTCTTTTCCCCCCTTTTTCTTTCTCTCCCCCTTCCTCTTTTTCCTCTCCCTTGCTATTCTTTTTATTTATTTATTTATTTTTTTGGGCAAAATTGTTATATACCAAAGCTTCATAGGAAGAAAGAAAAGCAACGTATAATATAAAAAAAAAAAAAAAAAAAAAAAAAAAAAGATGATCGTATACCCACATAAGCACATAACACATACGTTGAAATGTATGTTGGCAGCACATATTTATAACTTTCGTGTTGAATTGAGTAATGATTTTTTATTTACTCGTGCGTTTGATATAGAAAAGAATATATTAAATGATAAGAAGCCTTTACTTTTTTATGAAAATAATTTTGTTAGTTCTACTGAAGCAATTTGTTTTATATTTCACAGATTAAAAAATGGTACGATAAAACATATTGATGAAAAGTTAGCTTTGTATTTGACTTGGATAGATTGGAGTAATTTGCTAGAACAACGTATTAGTACATTAAATAAAAAAAAAATTATTGAAAGTTTAAATGAATTAGAATTATATTTGGATGGGGTAAATCATAAACAATGTAATGTTAGTTCTGTACCAGCAGCTACAACTAATGCTGGAACAGCAGCTACAATTAGTGTTGGATCAGCAACTACAACTAATGCTGGATCAGCAGCTACAACTAATGCTGGATCAGCAGCTACAATTAGTGTTGGATCAGGTGTTGAGAGTGGTAGATTAACACTTGCAGATGTATTCGTATATATAACACTACTCTATACGAATATAAAAATTTGCAAAGATAGTTGGATAAATATTACTAATTATATTGAAAAAATAAACAATTTGGAAGATATACAAGAGGTTGTAAGAAATGTAGAAAAAATATATAAATATGAGAATATATATAATTTATTTATATCTAAAATAAAAAATGAAAAAAATGTGGATTGTAATGTAAAGGATGATAAATTTTATATAACCACTGCTATTAATTATGTAAATGGTGAACCACATATAGGACATGCATATGAAATAATATTAGCTGATGTAATTGCTAGATATAATAAAAATTTTGGAAGAAATACATTTTTTACTACAGGTGCTGATGAACATGGTTTAAAAATTGCAAACCAAGCTGCAGAAAAAGGATTGACTCCAATAGAATTATGTAACAAATATGTAAAAAGATTTCAAGAATTGAACAAGAGCTTAAATATATGTGATGATTATTATGTTAGGACAACCAATGATATGCATAAGAAAGTAGCTAGTAAAATATGGATTGAATGTAAAAATAATGGAGATATTTATTTGGGTGTATATGAAGGTTGGTATAATATAAGAGAAGAAACATATATAACTGAAAAAGAAGCTAAGCTTATGAATTATGTTGATCCATTAAATAATTTAAAATTAGAAAGAATGAAAGAAGAATCTTATTTTTTTAAATTATCCAAATATCAGGAAAGATTGATTAAATATATTGAAAATAATCCTAATTTTATACAACCTGAACAAAAAAAAAATGAAATAATGCAGAGATTAAAAGAACCATTGGAAGATTTGTCTTGTAGTAGAACAAAATTTTCATGGGGTATAGCAGTACCAAATGATAATAAACATGTTATGTATGTATGGATGGATGCACTATTAAATTATTATTCAAGTTGTTTTATTGACGATAGTAAAAACATGTTTTGGCCACCTGATGTACAGATTATAGGAAAGGATATAGCATGGTTTCATTGTGTCATTTTACCTATTATTTTAATGTCGGCAAAATTAAAATTACCAAAATGTGTATATGCTCATGGTTTTATATTAGCATCGGATGGTAAAAAAATGTCTAAATCGTTTGGTAATGTAATAGATCCGTATGATATAATTAATAAATATGGTAGTGATGCTTTTCGTTATCATGTAATAAGAGAAACAAAAAAAGGAGTAGATGTCAGATTCGATATTGATAATTTAATAGATAGTTGCAATGCTGATTTAGCAGATACAGTTGGTAATTTATTCCAACGTATTTTATCTCTATGTCAATCTTCTAATGATTCAAAAGTACCACCATATTGGGAAGAAAATGGATTGAATATGACTAACGAGGGGGATATATATAGTAGCAGTAACATTAGTAAAAGCAACACTGTCAATATAAGTAATGACCCAAACCTATGTTTACCATTCGATTTACTACACTTTATTAATAATATCGATCATAATATGAAACATATAAATATTAATATTTGTTGTGAAAAAACAATTAATTTATGTAAAAGTTTAAATAAATTTTTAACTGTTTTAGCTCCTTGGAAATATAACGAAAAAGATGAATATCAGAAAAAAAAAAAATTACATATAATTCGATTAATGTTAGAATGTATATATTTTATTGCTCATTATATTGATGTATTTTTACCTAATATAGCTTCAAGAATATTTGAAACATTAAATGTTAAAAAAAAAAGTAAAATTGTTGATTTGGATATATGGCTTAATAATTTAGAAGAAGGTATGTTAATAAATAATAATGGAATTTTGTTTAAAAAAATAGTAGTAGAAAATTTAGAATTAAAAATACAAAGAGTTATTTTGAAGGTTTGTAAAATTGTGAAAATATTAAATAGCGACTTAAGTAATGGTAATAGCAGTTATAATGGCAGTCATAGTAGCGGTCACAGTAATAAAGACATTAATAAAGACATTAATAAAGACATTAATAAAGACATTAATAAAGATATTAATAAAGACATTAATAAAGACATTAATAAAGACATTAATAAAGATATTAATAAAGACATTAATAAAGACATTAATAAAGACATTAATAAAGATATTAATAAA
>CABPSV020000016.1:8248-22653 GCA_902459845.2 Hepatocystis sp. ex Piliocolobus tephrosceles
TCCTTTTCATTTTTCCTTTTCATTTTTCCTTTTCATTTTTCCTTTTCATTTTTCCTTTTCATTTTTCCTTTTCATTTTTCCTTTTCATTTTTCCTTTTCATTTTTCCTTTTCATTTTTCCTTTTCATTTTTCCTTTTCATTTTTCCTTTTCATTTTTCCTTTTCATTTTTCCTTTTCATTTTTCCTTTTCATTTTTCCTTTTCATTTTTCCTTTTCATTTTTCCTTTTCATTTTTTCTTTTCATTTTCATTTTCATTTTCATTTTCATTTTTACATTTTTCCTGTTTTCTTTCACCTTTTTTAAATTTTATTTGTTAAAAAAAAAAAAAAAAAAAAAAAGCACTAATGGACAATACTGGAACTGGTAATTCGTCAAACCACAGCAGTGGTATTGTCACAGAAATAAACAAAGGTGATAATTTGGAAATTGTAAAAAACATGCATCGCAATATTGAGGAATTTCGAAGGAGGTTTGCATTAATAAAAGAAAATTATTTATTAAAGGATATGAAAACGTTATTAAGTAATGTCGAATATGTTGATTATGTTTCATTTTTAGCATATTTCATTTGTGCTTTTTTTTATTCCTATTTAAAAGTATCGGGTGATTATGTAGAAAATCATCCTATTGTAGAGGACTTAAAAAAAGTCCATGTTTTAATGAAAGAAGTAAAGTCAAAAGGTGGCAATGAAGTAAACAAAGAAAATAATTGTTTAAAAATTAATAAAGGAGCATCAAAAAGAATTATTGAGTCTTGTGTTTCTTATAATAATAGTTTAAAAAAAAAAAAAAAAACAGAATAAGTGGCTAAACAGAATAAGTGATAAACAGAATAAGTAGCTAAACAGAATAAGTGATAAACAGAATAAGTGATAAACAGAATAAGTGATAAACAGAATAAGTGGCTAAACAGAATAAGTGATTATACGGTACAAAAAGCAGTCATAATAAACTAACAATAACGTAGTAAGAAAATTGTAACATAATATTATCATATATGAACACTATACATAAACGTTAAATATTAATGTTATTTTCAAATCTTAAAAAAACATAAAAATTATAAAATAAATTTTATTTACATTTTAAATAAGTTTTTAAAATTATAATATTTTTAAAATATCATAAAACATATAATTGGTTAAAAAAGGTAATTAATTATCTTATTTTTTCCCACACTACATACAAATTAGTTTTAAAGTTTTTTTTTTTTTTTTTGTTATACATTATGTTTCCATCTTTTATATCTGAAATCATTTCTACAGACAGTTTTTTTACAGACTATTTTTTACAAACTATTTTTTACAAACTGTTTTTTACAAACTGTTTTTTACAAACTGTTTTTTACAGACACTTTTTTACTTTCGCTTTTCTTTTTTTTTTTAAAATAAAACTAATGACATTCATAGTTTTACAAAATGTGAGCATATCTTTTTTTTTTAGTTTTTAATTAAAACGTTTTACTTTTTTTTTTTTTTTGTTATACATTTAAATAAATATAATACTTAAAACCTTAAACTTGTTTATATGTATATATAAACATGCTGGAAGTTTTGATAAGCATTATATAACATATTAACTTAAACGGAGCAAATAAAAAGTGACATAAATTTATTTGCTTTACACCAAAAAATATATATTTTTTTTCCTTTTATTTTTCGTTTTTTTTTTTTTTTTTTTAATGTGTACTAAATTACAATTTTTTATTTATTTATTTAAATACAAAGTTTAACATGTAGAACTTGAAAACAGAAGCAAACGAAATTTTTTAATTTTATAAAATTTTTTTTTCTTTTTTTTTTTGTTACGTACTTTCTGTGTGAATATATATATATATATATGTGCACGTTTGTGTGTGGATATTTTACTTATGTAAAATAAAAATTTTATTATTCATGTATTCAAATAAATTACTTAAAAAAGAAAAAAAAAATGTATATAGCTGCATCTCTTTTATATATAGCTAATTTGTAATAACCAAACAAACAAATAAAAAAAAAAAATAGTAATAACTTTTTATTTATCATTCACACCTCAGTTAAATGAAAATTATATATTCATTTAAAATATATTTTATTGTGAAAATAATTTTTCCTCATCATTTTCATATTATTTATAAACTTAAATGTTTATAAATGGTATAAAAAAAAATGTAGTGAATGAAAACAACACAAGAAGTTATATATATATATATATATATATATATATATGTATTATGTGAGTATATGTACGTACATATATTTATGATGCAATTGGTTTAAAAATGGCAATTTTGGTAACTCGAAGGAAACTGTAATTAAACTTAATGACTTATTGTTATGCACATATAAATAAAAATTTATTGTATAACTAGTGCTTATATAATTAATGCATACGTAAGTACTATTATATGCAAATTATTCTAAAATATATGCAGGATTCGTATAGATGCATTTTTTCTTAAACAACAGTGTGTACATATGCATATATATGCATATATATATATATATATATATATATGTACAAATTGAAAAAAAACATTTACAACGAAAGATATAAAAAATAAGCTAAAGAAAAATACAAACACTCTAACTGGGTATTTAATTTTATTATTTTTATATTATTCTACATAAAGAAACATCTAACAAGTTTATAATATTTAATGATCACAAAACATTACATTAAATATTTTGTTAAAAAGGTTTTGCTGAAAATGTTTTGTTAATGCAAATTATATTCATAAAACGGAAAATATTGCATTTATAAGTACTTCACTAATGTTTTTAACATATATAAACATTTTTTAAATCATATATATATATTTTTTCCTATGTAACTTATTCAATACATAAGCGCATATACATGAATAAGAGTAAATTTATTTATATAATATATATAAATATTTTTTTTTTTTCTTCATACGTTTACATATATATATATATATATATATATATATATATATATAATTTTTACTTTTAGGATTCAATTATATTTTCCAAAAACTATATATTTATTTTATTTTACTTTTATTTTTTTTTTTTTTTTTATTTTTATTTTTTTTTTTTTTTTTTTTTTTTTTTTTTTTTTTTTTTTTTTTTTTTATTTTTTTTTTTATTTATTTTTTTTTTTTTTAATTATTTTATTAATAAGTACTATTCAATTAAATTAGCAGAGATAAAACATTTTATTAAAAAAAAATATATTTTATAACTAAATATGTGTACATATATGTATGTATATATATTACACACGTTTTGTTTTTATGAGAATTGTATATAATTTTTAAATTAAAATTATAAAACAATAAAACATTACACTTTTACACAAATTTAACGATGAATTGTTAAATGAAACAAAAAAAAAAAAAAAAAAAAAAAAAATTGATATTTTATGAATTAAATTTTTGAAACTTACACATTTGTTTTGAATTCATAAAAAAAAAATTTTTAATATATATTTTTAACACGTTTAAAATAAAAATACAAGTTAAAAAGTATATTATAGATATGTAAATATATATATATATATATATATATATATATGTATGTATTGTGCGAATTGATTTTTACTTACGTTTTATAATCGAAAAAATATGAGCGCATAAATACTATACGAAAAGGCTTATATGAAAGTAAAAAAGAAAAAACCATAATTTTAACATTTTAGGACAAAACATATTTTTATTTTTTTGATATATATTTTTTACTCTTATTTACTCTTACATGCGTTTATTTTCATAGTATCAAATCATATATATCGTTAGTACTTATATATATATATACATGTATTGGCGGTATGTCAAAATATTTAGATAAGGCTAACTCAAAATAAATTTTTTCTTTTTTTTAATTCATTGGCCAAATATATGTGATATTTTATTCATTTATTTATTTCGTTTTTATTGACGTAAATAACCTTAAAAGGAGAAAGTTATATCGACATTCACTAATTACACATATATACGCATATATATATATATATATATATATATATATATGTGACGAAATAAACATATATATTGTTATACGAAAATGCATAAATTTTGTGCTCAGATAATATTATAAGTTATTATACTTATTCATAAGATGTTTTTGTACTGATCAAACATTTATAATATTAAAATGAAATATATATAAACGCTATAACACTATGTTGGTAGTAAATATATAATCGTGTACATGTTTGTGTTCATATACATAGAAGTCTATCTACATATATATATGTATATATATATATATATATATATATATATATAAATAGTATATTGTTTCGTAACATAAATGTACCATATAATATTATTATAAATGTTTTAATTATAAATTACAACAATATATGTAATATGTTTTGGCTATTCGCTCCTTTATTATTGTACATTTAATTGTCTCATGTTTTTCTGTTTTTTTTATTTTTTTTTTTTAATATAATTAAAAGTAATTAAAAAATATATTCTTATAATAATTTACTCGTACAATTAATATTTGACAAAGAAATAATTTTTATCACATGACAAGAAAAAAAGAAAGAATGGTTTTTTTATAAAGTTTTAAGCTAATTTATTTTTTTAATAAAAACACATTTTTTTATTTTTATTTTATTTAGTTTGTTTCACTCGTTGGTTTACTGGCTTATTCATTGTTCAGTTTGTTATTTACTTGTTAATTCGTGCATTTGTTTATTTAGCCTTTTTTTTTTTTTTTTTTTTTTTTTTTTTTTTTTTTTTTTTTTTTTTTACATAAAACAGTTCTTACGAAAGTAAGTTAATAATTTTAGAATAGGTTAAAAATAAGCTTAGAATAAGTTTAAAAAAAATTTAAATGAATTATAAATGAGTTATAAATAAATTAAAAATAAATTAAGCAAATTAGCCATTAAAATAAAAAAATAAAAAAAAATAGCAGCAAAAAAAAAGAAGAACGGGAATGTACGTAAGGCACAAACAATAAGAGATAAAAGCGTAAGGTTACAAACATAGAGTACTAACATAAAATATAAAAATAGAGAGAACAAGAATACAGTATAGAAATAAGAATAAAAAAAAAAATAAAATAAAAAAAAAAAAATAGAATAAAAAAAAAATAGAATAAAAAAAAAAATAGAATAAAAAAAAATAGAATAAAAAAAATAACAATATTAATATTAACAATATTAATAATAACATTGATACAAAAACAATAACACAGTACAAGCAAAAGAGCAAAAAAAATTAACAAAAATAAAAAATAAAATAAAAACAAGATTAAGAAAAAAAAATTATAATAAAAATTTGTTATAAAAACAACAAGTACTATAATAAAAATCTAGTACAACAATAAGTAAAAAAAATCAAAAAAATAACGTTTATATTATATTTTTGTTTCTAAATAACATATAAATAAAAATATTAATACATCTGTTTCTCCTTTTTATAAGTTTTCAAAAAAAATGGCGGATGTAGAAATGCAAAACAAATCTAATAAATTTATTAATAATAATGAGTTTCATGATGAAAACAATGATACATCGCTGCGAGTTCTGTGCGTAAAAAACATACAAAAAGATACAACAGAAAGTGAATTGATGGAACTATTTCAACAATTTGGCTATATAGAAAGTATAAATCTTAAAGTAAATGAAAGTATAGGGCCTTATGCCATATATGCGAATGTTCTGTTCAGTACTTATGAGGAGGCTGAACTATGTTTAAAACATATGAATGGGAAATTTTTAAGTAATTTTTTATATTAGTACTATCTTGCATTATGTTTTTGCTTTGTTCTGTTTTGCTCTGTTTTGCTCTGTTTTGCTCTGTTTTGCTCCGTTTTGCTTTACTTTGCTCCGTTTTGCTCTACTTTGCTCCGTTTTGCCCTACTTTTCTCTGTTTTGCTCTACCTTTTTCTGTTTTGCTCTACCTTTTCCTGTTTTGCTCTACCTTTTCCTGTTTTGCTCTACCTTTTCCTGTTTTGCTCTACCTTTTCCTGTTTTGCTTTACCTTTTCCTGTTTTGCTTTTTAATAAAATTTAAACATTTTTTTTTTTTTGGTTTCGTTCTTATCTTTCATATACGCTTTAATAATTTGATAGCTCATGACATGGTAATTTATGGCTTCATTCCTCACAAATAGTCTACTCATTATGTGACGTCTCATTTTTTTTTTTTTTTTTTTTTTTTTTTTTTTTTTTTTTTTTTTTTTTTACTATGTATATAGAAGGAAGAGCATTAAGGATAGATTTTAAAAGAAACAAACACAATACAAATGATTGTGATAATAACAACAGCGGTAATTTCAACAACAAGCACAATAACTCATCCGTTATTGGACCAATGAGTAATAATAAATTTCGTAATAAAGCGGTCAGGACTAATCCATATCGTACAAACAGATTTACTGCTAAAAGATCAACAAGAAGGGTAATTTAAATTCGCTATTAAAATTTTTTTATACGTCACTTACGTAAATTTTGAAGTAGTTATATATATATATATATATATTTTTTTTTTTTTTTTTTTTTTTTTTTGCATATTGTTATATAGGAGGACTCACCATTGAATTATCATAATAATTATGATAATCATATAAATACTACTGCAGACAATAATAATCAATACGACAACGAACAGTACGATAACGATCAGTACGACTACGACGGGTATAATAACGACGGGTATAATAACGACGGGTATAATAACGACGGGTATGACAACGACGGGTATAACAACAACAGAAATAACAACAACAGAAATAACAACGATAGAATTAACGACAGAAAAAATAACGACAGAAAAAATAACGACAGAAAAAATAGCGATAGAAGAAATAGCGATAGAAGAAATAGCGATAGAAGAAATAGCGATAGAAGAAATAGCAAGTACAATAACAACTATAATAACAAATTCAATACTAACTACAACAACAATAACAATAACAAGCAAAATAACGAAATGTATAATGAGCACAATAATGAAAGGGGTATTACTAACAAATATAATGGTGATAGATACAATGTAGATAGGAGTAGTAACGATAGGTACACTGGCAATAGGTATACCAACAACAAGTTCAACAACAACAATAACAATAAACACAATATGGAAAGGCAAAATAACAACAGACAAAATAACGACAGACATAATAACGACAGACAAAATAGTGATAGGCAAAATAACAAGTTTAACAATAACAGATATAACAACAAACTTAATAACAAGTATTATAATGAGAAGTATTATAACGATAAGTTTAAAAGTGATCGATATAATAATGACAACTACAATAATAATAAGTACAATAATGACAAAAAGAATTTGCCTTATGGTTCCGAAACAAACTATGCTGGAATACTTGAGGTATTTTTTTACATATAACCTTCTGTTTGCTTTTACACACACCCCTTCTCCCTCCCCAGTTGTATATTGTTTACATAAGTACATACGCATATATTTATATAATAAATATTTGTTTTTTTTTTTTTTTTTGTAGCACTTAAACAAAAGAGTCCGTATGAACCAATACGAAGAGAACGATAATACGAGTTACACAGAGAACCAAACTTCAAATGCTGCACTACTTGATAAACTAATAAAATTATATGAAGAAAATAAAAATTTAAATGCTCCATATTCATCTAATAATGATAATAGAGAAATAGAAACACTATTACAAAAATTAATAAAAAGTATGACCAATAACAAAGAAAATAGGATAAAATTATTTTTATGTGAGCAACTCAAAAACTGTGCACCACATGTTTTTAATAGAACTACATCAAATTTAAGAGTAACAAATATGAACCAAATAAATATGTACAGAGACACAAACAATAATTATAACCGTAATCAACAAAATGAACAAAATACATCATCGCTTGACTTAAATAGAAATGATACATATAAAGATAATACAAATAACTTTATGAATTGGAATGAAAATATAGCAATAAAAAATAATTCAAATATATCCAACAGTAATAATACTACTATCAATATGTCTAATTCTAATGGTTCTGGTCCTACTATTTCTCAGGATTTTACTATTACGTATGATCCATCTGATAACATTAATAATTCTCTTTTATCTTACAATCAAAATTCATTAAATGATCATAATTCTCAAAACAATAATGATTCTCTCAAGGATCCTATTATACAACTTCCTGGTTTGCCTATACCAAAATCTGTTTTCGTAACAGATTCTATCTCTAGTTTTAATTCTATTATTGCACATGATCGTATGTTAAATGCCACACGTAATGATACATTAGATCCTAATTCTCTACTCGAACATATTCCTTCACATATATTAAAAGATGTATATAAATATATACCTCCATATAATCCAAATACAACTACAAATGATTCTTCTATAACTCCACTAAACTCTATTAATTCTATTAACAAAAACAATGTTACAACAAATAGTTCTTCTTTTAATCAAACAAATGAAACTATTTGGATTGGTACTTTAGAAATGCGTAATAAAGAAAGTCTTAAAATTAATGCATATAGTTTAAATGGATTAAATCAGCGTGAGTTTTTAAATAATAATATGAAACATATTACTATAGGTCATAGAAGAAGATTAAAAGAATTACCACCAGGAGAACAAACTTATTATTTTGAAATGAAAGAAAAAAAAGATTTAGAAATTTATAATTCTTATAAAAATTATTTTACTTCTAAAGGTTGTGTAGGTTTAGCTTCAACAGAACAAGATTGGCATATGTACATAGTATTCCCAGGCAATGTTATGTTTGATGAAATTTGGTATAAAAATATAAACAATACCAATGATCATAATCGTATTACTCATTTAAATAAAAATATAGATCATGTTTTTATTGGTGTTGTTTATTATAATTCTCATGTATCTGATATAAATACACCACCATTAGGATCAAATAATTTAGAAGATGGAATAAAATATAATTTAGAAAAATCAAATTTTATTAATGGTAACAGTAATAATAATACTATCACAAATGATACTTATAATATGAACACAGAATATGCCAATATTCCTGATAGATTTATTAAAAATATAAAACAAAATAGATACACAAACATTAATAATAATTTTAATAATAATTTTAATAATAATTTTAATAATAATTTCAATAATTCAAATGAAAATTCATTAAGATGGGATCCTAATAATACTGTTCCTGATTCTAAAGCTAGTAGTTGTAGTATTAATGTAAACACAACATATGATCAAAACAGTTCTTCAACAAATAATAATAACCAAACAATAACACAACAAACAATAACACAACAAACAATGACACAACAAGCAATGACACAACAAGCAATGACACAACAAACAATGACACAACAAGCAATGACACAACAAGCAATGACACAACAAGCAATGACACAACAAGCAATGACACAACAAGCAATGACACAACAAGCAAATGACCGATTAAACAATTGTAATGTAGTATATGAAAATGAAAAAAACCAAATTACAGAAAATAAAGATGAGGATAATCAACTGACAAAAGATAAAAATGAATTACCTGGATGGCTTAATCAATTTAGTTCATTAGCAGCTTATCTTAGTAAAAAATAGTACCTAAACTAAACCTTTTAAAAAAAAAAAAAAAAAAAAAAAAAAAAAAAAATTAGAACAAGTTTCGATTTCCAATTAGGTTCTATTTTTTTTTTTTTTTTTGGTTGTCCATTGAGTTTAACTCTCCTTCACACTTTTTATTGTTTATATAAATTACCCTCCTTGATATGTTTAACATTTTTTTTAGTATACCTTCCTTTTCTCTTTTATCATATTTTTTTTTTTTTTTTTTACTTTTTTTTTTTTTTAATTATTTATTAAAAAAAAAATACAAAGTAGTAAGGATAAGAAGAGGATCAAAAAAAAAAAAAAAAAAAAAAAAGAAAGAAAGAATTAGCATTAGGCAAAGGAGTGTGGTAATGATTTTTTTTTTTTTCTTTATATGGAATCACCAGGATATAAATTATAAATGTTTATTAAAAGATACGTTTTTTTGGAAAAAAACGTATAAACATTATACGTGATTGAATATTTCATTTTATACATATATGCACACACTCAAAGTTTAATGTCAATTTAACAGGTTAAATATTTCGGTTTCGGATATGTATTTATCAACAATAAAAAAAAAAAACGGAAAAAAACGAAAAAAGCAAAAAAAGAAACGTTCCCCTTCATTATTTGTATATATTTCTGCATGTGTGTTTGAGTAAGTGTTAACTAAAACGAAACAAACAACTTGTGTTGGTTTGTTTGTCTTAATATGTAATGTGCGTGTATAAAATAGAGTACTATATTTTATTTTTATTTTATTATTTTTTTTTTTCCAAACCTATGACTACTTTATATAAGCTTTAACCTGTTTTAACTATACTTATTCTTTTATTTTTTTTAATTTTTCAAGCATACTTTTTTATAAAATACATTTAAACAAAACTGCATGGTTTTTTTTTTTAATGATAAAACTTATTTAAGTAAAGGCCTTATATGGCTTATATATATTTTTTTTTTTTTTTTTTTTTTGTTTGCTATAGAAGTTGCTATTACGCAACTTACTATTATGTAACCTTCTATTATGCAACTTACTATTATGTAACCTTCTATTATGCAACTTACTATTATGTAACCTTCTATTATATATATTATAAAATTAAATATACAAATGTATAAATGTATAAATGTATAAATGTAGAGGCAATAAATTGACAAATACCTTTACTTTATTATTTTATACATGCATAACAATTCTTCGTATTGTAATTCCTTTTATTGCAATTCCTTTTATTGTAATTCTTTTTATTGTAATTATTTTTTATTAAAACAAGAACAAAAAAAAAAAAAAAAAAATTAAAGAAATAATGTAAATGTGTTAATGTTTATTAAAAGCATGAAAATTATAATGAACGAGTACAAGAGAAAAAACTATTTCAAATGGTTAAAGTGTTAGTTTGTTACCCATTCATAAAATGTGCAAGTATATCAAAAAATAACAATCAGATATGCATAAAACTCGCACAAATATATGTATAAATCACTTAGCTCAAAATATGGTATCATAGTTATATAAGTTTTACATTGAAAAGTAACCAGATATGGTATGTTCCCCCTTCACATATGTGTATATATATATAAATATATTATATGTATATACATGGTTTTGCGTTAATACTTTATCAAACAAAAAAACATTAATAACTACTAACATAACAGCTTTATAATTAAAAAAAAAAAAAAAAAAAAAAAAAAAAAAAAAAAAAAAAAAAAAAAAAAAAAACACACACATATATATACATACACATGCACAAACATATACATATACATATGTGTATATTTTTTTCTTTTCAAAAATATTGCTTTTATGTATATATATATATATATATATATATATTAAAACTTAAACATACACGTACACATGGGTATGTAATATATGTACACATATAAAAAGGCAAATGAAAATTATATATATATATATATATATATATATATATATGAACAAAAAAAAAATAATTTATTTATGTTATTTAGCACTTAAAGATGGAAATGCTCGTGTGTCATTTATATTGGGTGGGTCTCTTTTTCTAAGTAAATTTTCATCAATTTGTATTTTATGGTTGCCAAATCTTTTATTACTAGGTTTTCTTTGATATTCTTTTTTGTAACCTTTATAATTTCTTCTAAATCCTGGTATTCGATCAACCTTCACTCCTTCATCAACAATATATTGATATACATTAACGGCTTTTCTTTTAGGTTGATCTGTTTTAACTTCTTCATCATTTGTATCATTACGTTTACTACTAAAATTTGGTTTCGTAGTATAATTAGGTTTACTATTTGCATTTGGTTTATTAGTTGAGCTCGTTTTATTACTCAAATTTATTTTATTATTCGAATTTAATTTATTAGACAAATTTAATTTATTATTTGAATTTAATTTAGTACTTAAATTTTGTTTACTATTCGAATTTAGTGTAGTAGTCGAGTGATTTTTATCATTTGAAGTTTGTTTATTGTTTTTTTCATTATTTACTGTACTATCGTTAAGAAATTTTTTTTTTCTTTCTTCTAATTCTAATTGTCTCTTAGCTTTTAATTTCATTTCTTGCTGTTTCTTATACAATTCGAAATCAATTGAAATTGGCTCGTGATTGCTCACTGTGATCATTTGAGCCTCATAATTGCGATGTTTAATATCAGGGTAATGATCTTTTTTCATATAATCGTATTTTCCGCTATAACTATTATATTCATTGTACTTTTTCTAAAAGGATACATAAAAAAAAAAAAATAATAATAATAATAATAATAATAATAAACAAATGATAACACTAGTGACCATAATAACAGTGACAAATATAAAAACAGTAACAGTAGTAGTAACAACTACGTAGCAAAAACAGTAACAGCTACGTATAGCAAAACACATTGTGCAAATTTTTTTTTCTTTTTTTTTTTTCTTTTTTTTTTTTCTTTTTTTTTTTTTTTTTTTTTTTTACTTCTTTATAGTCATATTTATTATAAGTATACATCTTATTATAGGCTCTTCTTTCAATACCCATATTATACTCGTAATTTCTTAAACCTCTATAATAATTACCACCTGCTCTTCTTCTAGGATATTTACTTCTCATATTATTACTTCTTAAACGATAATTATCTCTGTAACCCCATTTGTAACTATTATCATATAAATCATTCATCGGGGGAACTGAAAATTTATTATATCTATCATGATAAGGAGGATATAACCTCTTTGAATTATAATCTTTAAACATTGAAGAGTGATAATCTAATCTATAATCTGCTTTTTCATCTGATCTATAATCTGATCTATAATCTAATTTGTAATCTAATTTGTAACCTGATTTGTCATCTAATTCGTCATATAATTCTTCATATGATTTTTCATATGATTTTTCATATGATTTTTCATATGATTTGTCATCATCTGTTTTGTTTATTGTAATAAAGTAACAAAAAATTATATATATATATATGTATACGTGTAGATATATGTATACGTGCAGATATATGTATATGTACATATAACATGTTTTCATTGGTTTAAAAAATTGTACAAATGCATAATACTTTATTAAAAACACATAACAACTAAATACTTGTAAAATTTTTATAATTTGCTTTAAAACAAAACAAAAAAAAATTATTAATTTATTTACTCATAGGATATCACACATATGTATTACATACATATATATATATATATACATATAGATATAGACACAAGAACAACAATAAAATGGTAGTATTTATAAAATGGGAGAGCGGAAACAAAAAAGTATAAGACATTTCTTTTTAAAAGTATATACACATATTTACATGCATATACAAACACATTTACATTCACATGCATATATAAACATATTTACACGTATATATATAAGCTTGCACATTTTGAAGCATCAAAAAAAAAAAACAATAAATGTTTATTTGATTGCTTGTTCGTTTGTTTTTTTCACATTACCTTCTCTCTTAAAGTTTGTCTCGTCCTTCGACTCTTTATTTATTTCAGTTTCTCTTGGTTCTTTTATACTTTTATTTTCAGCTGCTTCATCTTCTGAATCACCACTATCAAAAACTGAGTATTTGTTTGTTATGTGAACATTATATTTTAATTTGGCTGCCATTTTTTATTATACACAACTCTTTATTTTCATAAGAAAAAAAAAAAAAAAAAAACTCATATATATACATATATATATGTTAATCAAAACACATACATATATATGTAGCATGTATGTGTGTTTGTATAAACGTATATGCAATTTAAAAAAAAAAAAAAAAAAAAAACACTAAATAAAAGCGCTTACGTATATCTATATGCTTTATATATATAAATATTTGTAAACTGTTTGTTTTATTACTGTTTACCTATTTTTTAAATAATTAACTTTTTTTTTTTTTTTTTTCTTTAATTTAGCATGATTTTCTTTTTACTGATTCGTATAAAAAAAAATCTTTTTTTGTTTTTTATTTGTTATTCTATTTTTTTTTTTTTTTTTCTTTGATCAACTATTATTTCATAAAAGTAAGAAAAGAAAAAAAAAAAAAAATTATATGAAAATTAACACATTAATACTGAAATATATATATATTTTTTTTATTATTAATTTGATTTTATTTCATTTTATTATTATTAATTTTTTTTTTTTTTAATAAGATGTATTGGCTTTAAAAAAAAAAATGGATATTGGTTTAAGTGAATTTTATATTTGTACGAACATATAATTTAACGTTTTACGCATTACATAGACTCCTACACATATATGCATCAAATTATAGCATGTGGTGATATATATATTTTATATGCTCAATAACATTTATATATATATGTATATATATATATATATATATATACATATATATATATATATATATATATATATATATATATATATATATATATATATATATATA
>CABPSV020000016.1:40844-52009 GCA_902459845.2 Hepatocystis sp. ex Piliocolobus tephrosceles
ATATGTAAATGTAAATATGTAAATGTAAATATGTAAATGTAAATATGTAAATGTAAATATGTAAATGTAAATATGTAAATGTAAATATGTAAATATATATATGTACGAACGTATATGCATGGATATGGATGTACAAACCCAAGTTCTTACCTTTCTGTAAATTCCTGGCTGTTCTACCCGACCTATGGACAAACGTTATATCTGTAACAGGACAGTTAAGCTGAACTATTAAATCACATTTATGCAGATCTATTCCTCTACTTAATACGTCCGTACAAAATAATATAGAATTCTGATTTTTCTGAGAAAAAATATTTATTTTTTTTATTCTTTCTTTTAATAACAATTTCGAATGTAAACAATATATATTTATATTTTTTTTTAAACTTTTATTAATTCTATACTTATTTGGTATAGACGATTCTAATACTTTATCGAAAAACAAAAATTGAAACATAGTAGCAGCATTTTTTGTATCTTTAATTGTGTTTAAAAAAATAATAACTTTTTTGAAACTTCCAGGTTGTTGTTCTCCTTCTTTTTGTCTCTCCCCTTCTTGTCCTTCCTCTTCCCCTTCCTCTTCTTCGTTAAAAAAAAAATTTTTTAATAAATAAAAAAGTTTATGTAAAATTTTATTTTTTTTACATTTCACAAATTTTAAGGACAACGTGTCTGGTAAGATAGTATCCATGTAGTTTTTGTTGGTACAGGTACTCACATTATTACTTATGGTGTGTCTTGTGTTAGTATTAATATTATATGTAGTATGATTAGAATTATTACCACTGTTTTCATGAGCAACAGTACATGCACCATTTAAGTTAAAAATGGAATGTTTATCTGTTCGTATTGCTACACAATTTAACAAATTAATTAGATTTTCATTTTTCATTTGAACTGTTAAGTTTAGTGTGGCAGATAATAAAAAAGTTTGTATAAATTTTTTTTTTTCACCTACACATTTGTACATATGTTTAGCAATAAATTTTATATCACCAAGAAAAGATGTTTCAATTAATTTATCTACTTCATCACAAACAAAATATCTAATATGTTTTAGGTCGTATAAGTTAGTCATTTGTTTTTTTTCTTGTTTAGGTTGTAAAAAATACCTTAATCTCCCAGGTGTACATATAACTATTTCAGGTTTTTTTGCCAGTATTTTATTTTGTTTGATAACACTTAATCCTCCAATAATAGTTGCAATATAAATATTAACATATTTATTAACAAAAGTGAAGTGTTTATTTATTTGAATTGCTAATTCTCTGGTTGGTACTAGTACTATACATTGAAGTTTCGGTTTATTTATTTTATTTTTTTTTTTAAACATTTTTATTTTTTTTTGTACTATATTATTTAATATAGGAATACAAAATGTTAACGTTTTACCGGTTCCTGTTTTTGATATAACTACAATATCTTTTTTTAATTTTATTGAATCAGTTAAAGTTTGTTTTTGTATTTCTTTTGGGCTTAAGAAATTATTATCATATAATGATTTTAGTATGTTATGTAAAATATCAACTGATTTATTTATACTCCATTCTTTGCAATGTATTAAATATTTAATGTCATCACTTTTTGGGAAATTCTTTTCGTTTTTTATAACTTCGTTTATATCAAATCGTTTTTTGGAGGGAACAGCAATTTGGTTTTCTTTTCCTTTTTTCATTTTACTTTTATGTTTTTCCATTTTGCTTTTACGTTTTTCCATTTTGCTTTTACGTTTTTCCATTTTGCTTTTACGTTTTTCCATTTTGTTTTTACGTTTTTCCATTTTGTTTTTTTTCATTTTTCCTTTTTTAGGTTCTTCTGTTATACTTTTTTCCAAATCACTGTTTATGCTTATGTTGTTATCGTTTAATCTTTTTAACTTTTTTTTTGCATCTCCCATGATCTTTTTTTGTTTTTTCTTAATTGACTTACTTATCGCTTTATTTTTTGTTTTACCATGTTCTACTTTTTTTTTGTTGTTAATTTTGTAACTGTCTGTAGTATGACTTAAACTGTCTGTAGTATGACTTAAACTGCTTGTAGTATCGCTTAAGCCGCTTACAGTACCGTTTAAACCGCCTGTAGTACCGCTTAGTTCATCATTTATATTTCTCCTACTTATTTTTCCATTCGATTTTTCCTTTTTATTAATTTTTTTCTTTACTACTATGTGAGATTCATTTTTATTGAGTTCTGTTTGTTTAGCTTTGTTTAATTTTTTTTTTTTTTTTTTATTTAAAGCTATTGCTTTATCATTTTTATCAATTTTACTTTTTTTCACATTTTTTAATTCACCTTCTTGTAAATTATTTGTGTCTAATACTTTTACTTCGCTGCCATCAACAGCTTCGATAGAAATTAACCCTTCTTGTTTTAACCTATATTAAAAGAAAAGGACAAAAAAAAAAAAAAAAAAAAAAAATGATAAGTAGAAAGTAGAAAGTAGAAAGTAGAAAGTAGAAAGTAGAAAGTAGAAAGTAGAAAGTAGAAAGTAGAAAGTAGAAAAAGAGTGAACGTAAGTATATTATATTTGTATTAAATGTGAGAACACAAAAAAAAAAAAAAAAAAAAAAAAAAGGAATATATTGATAATGTATGTACGTTTCGCATGTAGTACTCTATACGTACATACATACATAAGTATATATATATATATATATATATATATGCATATTTATCAAACACGAATTTATTGATGCAGATGTATTAGTACTCTTTCAAGATGGAAGGCTTAATTTTTATTTTCTTAAAATCCATTGTAACAAATTGAGGCAATTTTTGTAAGATTTAAAATTTAATTGTGTTGTATATTCCAAAAAAAAAAAAAAAAAAAAAAAAAAAAAAAAAAAAAAAAAAAAAAAACAGTTATTTTAAAAACATAAAAAAAAATGATAAGTTTGCTAACAATTAAGATAAAAAATAATAAGATTGCTAACAATTAAGATAAAAAAAATGCTCGAAATTTTTTGCAGATTAAAAAGATATTTGCAAGGTGATATATATTACTTATGTAGAGGTTATTATTTTTTTTTTTTTAAATTTTATGCATATATATATACAATATACAATATACATATGTGATAAATAAAAATAGCAAACTAGTTAAAGGTGCCTTGTTGTGAGCCAAATTACGATATAACAGCTTCCTGTAAAAATAGCAAATGAGGAAACGAGAAAAATGGGAACAATGCTATTAAATAATTAAGTAAATTTATACGTAATCTTGTACCCATGCATATATGCATATATGTACGTAAATATATATATATATATATATATATAGAGAGAGAGAGAGAGAGAGAAAGAGATATTTTGAAAAAAATTAATATGTAAAAATGAATTTATAGAAATATATTTACAAACATCATAAAAACGTACAACTTTTTTTTTTTTTTTTTTTCAATTTTTTGGAGAAATTATAAAATGTATATTTAGATATTATAGGCACTTTTTCATTTATTATTTTTATAAAATTTCGTTTTTTTATGAAAAAAAAAAAAAAAAAAAAAATATAAAACAAAACAAAACAAAGTCATGCAAGGAAAATATATGTAAGCTACGAATATGTTATTTTTGCTAGCTTCTACTACTTGACTGCAGTAATAATCAAATTATATGTATATGCTTGTTCAACTCATACAAACTGGGTTTACATATATATGTATATATTTATAAAAAAAATTTTTTACAGCGTAAGATTGAAAGTATATGTAAGAGTTCCAATGCGTTGATATTAACAGCAAAAAAAAAAAAAAAAAAAAAAAAAAAAAAAAAAAAAAAAAAAAAAAACACAACCGTACTTATTCGAATACTCATATATATCAACCACTTTTATTTTACAAAACGCATCAATTGATAACTGAACAAGTAGTAAAAAAATAAACAATTAATTCATTCGTTTGTTCATTAGCTAGTTAGTTAACTTACCTTTTTTTTTTTTTTTTTTACCATCTTTGAGAATGTTCTATTTATGTTTGCTAAAAAAAATATACTATTAGCTCACCAATTTCATCATTTAAATAAAAATAGTGTTTTATTTATTGACTTATTTAAAAATTTAAGTGTAAAAATAACAACTATGAACGAAGAAAAAGTGAATATACGTATTTATAAAAATACAATATTTAACACAAAGGATGTTGTAGAAGTAAGTATAAAACAAAAAAAATTGTATTTTGAAAAATGCAGTTTTAATGATATAAGTTATAAAATAAATGAAAAACAGAGAATAATTGTAAATGGGATAAAACAAGATGGAGAATCGATTAGTAATGGTTTGAATTTAATACCTAATAACATTATAAATGAAAAAAAAGAAGAAAATCATGAAACTGTTATGAACATACCTAAAGAAACATTATATTATGACATTCACGAATTGAAATCGCTTTATTTTTTTTTTCTTATAAATATGTTAAGATTTAAAAAAAATATACATTTAGAGTTGGTAAAAACTATTTGTGATAGTATAAATAATATGGGTAATTCGGTTCATGTAGGAAATAAAGCAGTCTACAATATTTCTAGTATAATTAATGGCAATAATATTGAAAAGTGTAACTCCAATAAATATAGTACAATACTGAAACGTTTTTTAATATCAAATTTGACAAAAATCAACGTGAGCGAATACAATTCTATTGATTTTTATAGATCCATAGATATTGTGATTGAAAAATGTAGCTTTGCTTTTTTAAACTCATATAAAACTATTTCTTTTTGCAACTACTTGACCTGCTGTTTATGTAACATGATGGAATTATTTAAAATAAATTGTGACGTTTTGTTTAAGAACGCATTTAATAATAACATAAATAATAGTAACATAAAATCAATAAATTTGTTGGTTTCGAGAATTAAATGGATGATCCATGATTCGAAAATAGAAAAGGAAAAGAATATATCTGCTCAATTTAGTTCCAATATTTTATTATTTGTGTATGTGCAAAGCAAATTAAATGAAGAATGTGATTATTTTACAAATTTGATAAATCAGAATTTTAAAAATACGTATGATACAGTTGATACATTTACAAATGAATACACAAACGAACTAAGTTGTTTACAGGTGTTTATACATACATTTTGTAAAAATGTTTGTGAGTATTTAACTGTTCATATAAATAATGTATTGGATATAATAAAAAAAGTTTTACCATATTATATAAATAAAATGGTGGAGTTTATTATGTCAAAAGAAATGATTACAAATGAACATGTAGAATTGAAAAAGCCATTAGATTGTAACGGGTTTTTATATATGCTCGAATCGGATGTAGAACTAGATGAAAAAAAAATAAGATCTATTTTTTTCGAACAGTACGAAAATAAATATGTAAATGACGTTAAAAATAGGTTAGGAAAGTTGTCAAGCATAGAGGGGTTAGAAAAATATAGAGAGTTAAATAATATATTTAATAAGTTGTTGTTAATTTTAACAGATATAAATATTCATATGAACATAATGTATGATATAAAAGCTTATAATAAAGCATCTGTTCATTTTTTAAAAAGTAAAAAACTTACAGGTGGTTTTCACAATATAGGTCTTGGTTGTTTGGAGTTTAAAAATTTTATATATTCGGTTATTCGATCATGTGGTAAATCTTATACAAGTATGGATGAAAGTGTTTTAATGGAACCTATCGAAATGATAAAAGACAATTTAATAAAAGACAATTTAATAAAAGACAATTTAATAAAAGACAATTTAATAAAAGAAAATGTAATAAAAAACAATTTAATAATATGTAATCGTGTTTATTCAATGTTAAATAAACATTTTGACTTTTTACAATATACAGAAAAAATATGTGAAATATTATTACCAAAAAATATAAATTTTAATTTAAAAGTAGCAAAAGGTGCAAAAGATATTACTGGATCTGAAATGCAAGTAAGAAATTTGTTTTTTGATTTTATAAAAAAGAAATTTTTATTACATGGTGGTGTTGAAATAGATACTCCTATATTCGAATTAAAAGAAACATTAATGGACAAATATGGTGAAGATTCTAAATTAATTTTTGATTTAAAAGATCAAGGAGGTGAAATTTTATCACTAAGATATGATTTAACAATACCTTTATATCGTTTTGTTAATACACATAATTTAAATTCATTGAAGAGGTTTCATATCGGAAAAGTTTATAGAAGAGATGAGCCAAGTATGAACAGAGGCAGATTTCGTGAATTTTATCAATGTGATTTTGACATAGTAGGTAAATATGATACATTACGAACAGATTTTCATATTTTATACATATTTTGGGACATTTTGACAAGTTTTAAAAATGTGATTGGTGATTTTAATTGTAAAATAAATAACAGAAAAATATTAGAATATATGTTATTATCATGTAATATATCACAAAATAAGATAAAAACTGTGTCAAGTAGTATTGATAAGTTAGATAAAATAAGTTTTGATCAATTCCGAAATGAATTAATAAATGAAAAAGGAATAGCAATAGAATGGGTTAATAAAATAGAATATTATTTATCTAAAACAATGACTTTAACCCCTTTTGAAGTTATTGATTTTTTAAAAAAAGATTTATCTATATCTGTTTTGGATGAAACATATAAAAAAGAAATAGAAGTTGTCATTAACAATATGAAAGAAATTTTTAATTTACTTAAACATTTTCAAATGATAAATAAATTTTCATTTGATTTATCATTAGCAAGAGGATTAGATTATTATACTGGGATTATTTTTGAATTTGTTTTAATTTCTGAAAATTCTATGGTAGGTAGTATAGCAGCTGGTGGGAGATATGATACTTTAATACGAAATAAAAGAAAACAATATATACCTGCCATTGGTGCTTCTATAGGAATAGAACGAATAATAACTATAGCGGAAGAAATGATAAAAAAAAAAAAAAATTTACTTTTCACAAGTAAAAATATTATAGTTGAATCTGTACCTAATAAAGCAAAAGAACAAAGTGACAATATAGTTGATAAAAACAAAATGAAAAGTGAATATAACGAAGAAATTAAAACAAATTTAAAAGATAGTGATGTAGAAGTACTTATATGTAATGTTAAAAAAGATTCTTTTAAAGAAACTATAGAATTATGTAAAAAATTATGGGAAGAAAATATACCAACTGAATTTAGTTATACAAACGATCAAAAATTACAAAAACAATTAGTTTACGCTTTGGAAAAACAAATACCACTTATTGTTATTATTGGTGATGAAATAGAAAACGGAATTATTAAAATACGGGAATTAGCAATGGATAAAAATAAGTCCGTAGGAGAAAAACAAGTGAATATTAATGACTGTGTGCAAGAAATTAAAAAATATTTTAAAAATAAGTTAACTTGGAGGCAAAGCATGGTAAAGATGATGTTTAACTCGGAATTGGAAGCTGTGGAGTGATGTGTCCAGCAGGGTAATATATATATATATATATATATATATATATATATATATATATATATCGATTGATACGTACATATATACGAGGCAGTATACATTCCCGTTACACTATTTTGCTCGCATTTTAATTAAGGTAGTTACTTCCAACATTAACATTAATATACATATACCCAACATTTTCGCACATATATATTTTTTTGTCTTTTCATAATGTTATTAATGAGGTTTTTACCCCTTTTTTTTATGCCTTTTTTTTACGCCTTTTTTTTACCTCTTTTTTTTACCCCTTTTTTTTATGCCCTTTTTTTACGCATTTTTTTTTGCAAATCACTTTATCTTTTGTTTATTTCGAAAAATGATTTTCATTTATTTTACTTTTTATTAAAAAAGGAAAGAAAAAAAACTACAAACCTATAAAAAAAAAATAACTATAAAAAAAAGAATCAGTTTTTTTTCGGCTAAAAAAAGGTACCAAGTGTACACAAAAATAAGTAATTTTTTTTTTTTTTTTTTTTTTTTTTTTTTTTGCAATACATTATGTATGAAAAAAAAAATGGTATTAGCAAAAAAAAAAAAAAATAAATAAATAATTTATACAAAGAATATGTTTTTTTTTTTTTTAATTTTTTTTTTTTTAAATCCATATAGCGTTATGCATATACGCCTGCTAATTGCATTATTTTAAAAAAAATATTAAATTTTATGAACTTCCCAATTTGCAAAACTGTATAAAACTGTATAAAACTGTATACAAGTGAGTAAAACTGTAAAAGCTGTACAAAAGTGCATAAAACTGTATAAAGCTGTACAAAAGTGCATAAAACTGTATAAAGCTGTACAAAAGTGCATAAAACTGTATAAAGCTGTACAAAAGTGCATAAAACTGTATTAAGCTGTATAAAGCTGTATAAAACTGTATAAAACTGTATAAAACTGTACAACAGTGCATAAAACTGTATATAATAAATGGTGACATACAAAAATAAATTTGTACAACACACAAAATGCAAAATTGGATGCCATGTTAAAGTTGCGAATGGCAGATATAAAACTACTTGAAACTTTGTGAGGGCTTTTACATATAAACAAATATGTACAAATTTATGTACATATATATATATATATATATATATATATATATATATATATATATATATGAGCACGTCATTAACATACAGGTAAAGATTTATTGTCTCAAAAACTGAGCCTTTTATTTATTTTATTTATTTATTTTTTTTTTTTTTTTATTTTCTGATATGGACGTCGAATGGGATGACGAAACTTTAAACAAATTTTATAATTACTTGTATGATACTATCGATCATGAAAAATGTTTAAAATTAGAAAAAGATTTAAGAACAGAGACGGGTACGCAGAATAAATTAAATCATAGTTGTGATGATACATGTGAAGGAGATAAAAAAGAAATAAACATAAGTACATTCCGATTTAAAAAAGATGACAATGATTTAGTAGGAGATATTTTGGATAATGAAAAAAGTAAAGAAAATATAAAAAAGTCAATCGGTACAATAACAGAAAAAGCTATTTCTATTTATAAAAATGTAATTACTAAAGCTGAATCAAAAGGTGATAATAATATAAATTTAGAATTGGATAATTTTTTAAGAACATATATATTTGGACTTGTTTTTAATAAATATATTATTGTTAATGTCAAATCCAAAATTAAGGAAATTCAATGCAAAGATACTAAAAATATTTTTTCTTTAGCTAATCCTTTAAGTATAAAAGAATACGATTTAAATAAAATATATACCGAAACTATAGCAAACTTAATGAATAATATGATAGGTATACAAAAAAATTTTATAGGGAAAGAATATATGAAATTAATATATGATGAATTAATATTTATAGAATATAACAATCAATTTAATGAATTTAATACTGAATATAAAAATATGAGATCTGATTTTTATTGTTGGGCTTATATAACTTCTTTGGATAGGCAAAAACAAATGGGGCTATATAAATTACTTAAAGAATTATTACTGATTCCATACGAATTAAACAAAAAAGCGAACTTATCGTTACAAATATGTTCATTGTTTCAGTTTTTATATTTTGCTCCGAATAAATCTTTTTTAAAAAAACATTCGGAAGGTGGTTATGGCAAACTCGACAACGGTAAAAAAATTACATGTATGTACATTCCATTTGTTCAACCAGACAGTGATATAACTATTAAATTTTATAAAAATTATGACATGTCTGTCCCTCCCACAGGCACCAGTAGTGCTGGAAACAATAAAAGCGATAGAAAAAGTGGTGACACAAACGATGGAAAAAACGGTGACAAAAACGGTGACAAAAACGGTGACAAAAACGGTGACAAAAATGGTGACAAAAACGGTGACAAAAACGGTGACAAAAACGGTGACAAAAATGGTGACAAAAACGGTGACAAAAAAATGATTCCTATTAAAGTGATAAAGCCTGAAAGCGATTCTCTTATTTTTTTACAAACCAGAAATATATCATTTGAAATTTCAAAGACCAACAATAAATTCTTCATAATCAATTTACCTATTTCTGGTCCAATTTCGTTAGATAGGCAGATGTAACACCTTCGTTACTTTTTTTTTTTTTTTTTTTTTTTTTTAATACAAATGAAGAGGTATACGTATATGGAAGTACACTATTTTTTTTTTTTTTTTTGTTTGCTAACATTATAAATTACACATTACAAAAAAGAAAAATGATTATTTGTTTGTCATTTTTTTTTTTTTTTTTTTTTTTTTTTTTTTTTTAAAATTGTATTTATTTAAAAAAAAAAGATATATTGTAATGTTTTTTTTATTAAAAAGGGAGTAAATAAAATATAAAGAGTGAGGAGAAAGTAAGTATGTGCATGTCCACACAAGAAAATAACGGAATAATAATATTAGAAAAAAAAAAAAAAAAAAACAAGATAAAATTTATACAAATGCTGCACAAATTGATTATATATGTACACATATGTACATATATATATATATATATATATATATATATATATATATATATGCATATAAACTGAATGTTTACTCACATAAGTTAATAAACTATTAATGATATAACGTGGTGCTCTATATTTTTATTTAAATATAAAGAATTATTTTTATGTTTTGTTTTATCAACTGTTAACAATGATGTGTATTCACGTAAATACTTAAAATAACAAATAATCGCAAAATAAATAAATAAATGGGTAAACTTAAAAAGAAAAAAAAAAAAATAAAATTAATTTTGTTAATATTCGTAAAGACGTATGATGCAAATAAAATGTTACCATTTTATGTAAAAAGTATATTGTGCAGATTTGTGTATTCAAAAAATGTCTCTTACAAATGTACATATATATGATGTGTATGTTTTAAAAATAGTGTTACACATAATAGATTTTTTCTTTTTTTCTTTTTTTTTTTGAATATGTGTTTTCCCTCATTACATTTTTAATATGCGGATGCTATTGTTTATGTCAAAATTTTGTATTTATATTCATAAAAGTAGCACTTACTTAATGGTGTGTAGAAAAAAATAATACTAAAAAAATAATAACTGTGTATCCTTAATCTTAATAAAAGAAAAAATAAATAAGTCCACATATAAAAAAAAAAAAAAAGAAACAATATTTTATATTTGAAGACTTATCCAACAATCACTTTTTTTTTTTTTTTCCACTGATTATATTAGTTATTTTATTAGTTATTTTATTGGTTATTTTATTAGTTATTTTATTAGTTATTTTATTAGTTATTTTATTGGT
>CABPSV020000018.1:0-14590 GCA_902459845.2 Hepatocystis sp. ex Piliocolobus tephrosceles
AGGAGTGGGAGTGGGAGTAGGATTGGGAGTAGGATTGGGAGTAGGATTGGGAGTAGGATTGGGAGTAGGATTGGGAGTAGGAGTAAAAAAAAAAGAAACAATTGTTTTGGTTCTTTTTGCCTTTATTTGTTTTTTAATTACCTATTTTTAGAATCTTATCAAAAACTAAACTAACCATAAATTAACCATAAACTAACCATAAACTAACCATAAAAGTTTTTTTTTTTTTTTTTTCAACGTTGTTTCATCGCTTAAAGCTGAATTTTGTTGTATATATATATATATATATATATATATGACAGCGTGAGCACTTACGAACTTATTACTTCATCTAACCTATACACATATATATATATATTTATTTATTTATTTTTTTTACTGCCAATACATTTTGTTTTATCAAACGTAACTTCATCCAAATTAATATACATATATACACTTTTATGTTAATGTTTGTGTATTGGTGTGCACATGTATCACATGTTTATATAAGATTGCTATCCTTTTGATCATCCACATTTTTTATTTTTTCCTTTTCTTTTTGTTTTAAAGCATTTATGAAAGTAACAAATCCTATTTTTAAGAAAACTCGCGCATATATCCTCCTATTTATACACAACAATGTTGATTTGTACACAACAGTGTTGATTTGTACACAACATTGTTAATTTGTACACAACATTGTTAATTTGTACACAACATTGTTGATTTGTACATAGCAATGTTGATTTGTACATAGCATTGTTGATTTGTACATACATTTTTTTTAAAATTTTTATGTGGAAATTTTGCTCTCTACAGTTTTGTACATTTTTTATAGTAAGTCACATATATGTCACTTTTGTATATGTGCCCCTGTTATATGTTTCATTTTTATGTTGTACATATATAAACATATCTTCTTTTTTTTTTTTTTATTTATTGCATATGAACAATTAGTTTTGTAAACTCTTATTTTTTTTAATATACAATAAAAGATTTTGAGCAATGTCATATTACTTTTTTTTTCTTAAATAAAAAAATGCGTTTGTTCTGTTACAAATTAGGGATTTTTTTACATATACATATATATTTATATATGTATGTATATGTATATATATATATATACATATTTATATATGTATATATGCATAATTTATAGGTAACAAAAAAAAAAAAAATAAAAAAAAAAAAAAAAAAAAAAAAAAAAAAAAAAAAAAAAAAAAAAAGGGGGTTATATTACTGATACGCTATTTGTTTTCAACTTTTTTTTTTATTTATTGTTCTTTTTGTAGCATGAATTTATGATATTTTTTGCCACAGTTTGCAATGTGAGGGCTATGTATTCTAAAACCATGTTTTTTTTCGTGAGCACACTATTTGTATGTATACATAAGCAAATAATAATAATTTAAGTTTAAATGATTAATTCTATTATTTACATAATAACACGATGTGATGTCGTGTTTTATCTTATGACCGATAGTGTTATATTCCTGAAAAAAAAAAATGAACAAATAAGAGCCGTAGATTGATAATATCATATGAAGAAATTGTGTTATGATAATATGTACATATAAATATGTATACATATGTAAATATAATTATTAAATAAAATGTACGTTGTCATGTACATTTTCAATATGCATTTGATAAGCATGGTTTTATTAAGTAGTAAGTTTTTTTTTTTAAACTTTAAATAATTTATGTTGGACATATTGAAGTTACGCATATCTTGAAAGGTTGCTACTTTTTTTTTTTTTTTTTTTTTTTTTTTTACCGATTTTATAAAAAAGGGGGAAAAAATATTTATGTGTAAATGTTAATGCACATACTAAACTAATGCAAAAGGTGCTTTTTCCTCTATAATATATATATATTTATATATATATGTATATATGCTCATACGTAAATACAAATGCAGGTGCTGATTTATTATAGCCATGAACCATTAAGATCGGATTAGTATTAATAAGATTTCGGCTTAACTGTTTTTTTTTAACAAACCTTTTTTTAACAAACCTTTTTTTAACAAACCTTTTTTTAACAAACCTTTTTTTAACATACTTTTTTTTAACATATTTTTTTTTAACATATATTTTTTATACCATTTTGAACGATTTGTATGTGCGACAACTTATAATATATATAATAGTGTATAATGACGAACATATGGAACCACCTATTTAAAAATTTTGCTTTAAAAGAAAAAATAATTTTGTCCAAATATAGTGTTCTAAAAAGAAGGTATTCTAAAATAACATGTGTTAATATAAATAACTGGAATAATGAGCATAAAGATATAATACGTAAGATTCGTGAAGGCGATTTTATATCTCTTGATGTTGAATATACTGGATTGCATTTAAAAGATGAAAGATATATATCTATTGATTCTAGTTATGAAGCACATTGTGATGGAGCAAAGTCTTTTTTCCCATGCCAAATAGGAATAACTATAGCTAAAAAAAAAGATAAACAAAACAATAATAATAACCAAGAAGAGAGTTTAAATAATAATAAAAATAAAAAAGGAATAGATAGTATACAAGTTGTAAAATCAAATGAAAGGAATAAGAAACCGATTATCGAAGGTAATAGTAATGTTGATCAAGAATGGGACATATCACCTTATTGTATATACGTGTTTCCAAAGGAAAATAAATATTTCAGTGTATCTACATCTACTTTGTTATTTTTAAAAGAAAATAATTTCGATTTTAATGAATGGATAATTAATGGAATCGGATATTTAAGACCAAATGAAGAAGAAGAAAAGAAAAAAGATATTTTACAAAAAATAAATGAATTAAATAACATACTCAATAGTAGTAATAAGACATATAGTGACAAAAATAATGGGATGAACAATAATGAAAAACAAGTAGATATTAATAAAATTGTGAACGAAATAGAACATAATAAAGTTGTTTATGATGAAGATAAAGATATAATTATTGACATTATTAAAAAAATTGGAATATGGTTAAATAAATCGGAAAATAAATTAAACTGTTCTGGTATTGTAGATGGTACTTCTTTTGAAACTACTAATGTACAACCACAAATGAACAAAAAACAAGTACAAATTTCCAATACAATAAGTGACGAAAAAAAAAACGATATTTTTAATAAAAACATGTATACACAACATAAAAATAAGATTGAAGATGGTAGTTTATGTGATAATAAAAGTAATAATACATATACAAACAAAAATGATAATAAAAATTCTATTTTTCAAAATAGTGATAATTTATATGATTTGTTAAGTGGAAATACGAAAAGGCATAACAATATTTATTCAAAAAATGAGCATTTTCTAACAAATAATAACTCTGTAAATAGTACCAGCTGTAACAATAATAATCTGCTGATAGACAAAACTAAAACAACAAATAATATATCTGTTTTGAAAAAAGAATCGTTTAGTAAACATAATGAAATGATAGAGCATCAAAAAATGCATAATAATATTATAACAAATAATAGCTTCGATGATTGTCCATTATATATCGAAATAGAAAATCCATATGTTCGATTACTTGCACATACTATTATTACAAAGTATTTTAACAACATTTTTTGTATGTCTGTTAAAGTAAATGATAAAAAACATTTGGCTATTTATAAAAGTGAAAAAGATTCATATAAAGAGCAAATAAGAACTTATGAATTGGAAATAGAAAAAATTAATAAAACGGTTGGTGTTCGTTTATTATTTGATGAAATTATAAAAAATAAAAAAATTATAGTTGGTCATAATTGTTTTTATGATATTTTACATATATATCAAACCTTTTATAATGAACTCCCAAATTCTATTGGTGTTTTTAAAAAAAAATGGACGCAGTTATTTCCATATACTTTTGATACAAAATATATGAACGAAACAAATGAATATTTATATGCTTTGAATGGTCCAGCAACATTGAAAGGGTTATGTGAATACATGGCTTCATTAATTTCGTCTACTAATGATTTTGGTTTTGTTTTAAATTTTATGAATGGAAATAATATAGATGTACCACATTGTCTTGTTCCATTTGTTCATAATAATAATGGGGTTAGTTTTTTTACAGAGTGCCATGAGAAAGATGCTCACGTGAAAAATGGTTATGTTGGTCAGGAGGAAGTAACCCGTGCATATGCTTTAAACGGTACTAGTAGCGACAGCCGAAATAGTAGTAACGACAGCCGAAATAGTAGTAACGACAGCCGAAATAGTAGTAACGACAACCTGAACGATACACGGTTAATAAATAATAACGACACATGTATTAAAAGTAGTAATGACAACAATGTAGCACAGACGAGTGACGAACACAATGCAGGTTATGACAGTCTTTTAACTTGTTTACTTTTTATATTTCAATGCCATTATATTTTAAAAAATAATAATAAGCATTGGAGGAATATTTATTTTGATAAAGAAACTGATGTTATAAATAATAATAATAATAATAATAATAGTTTTTTCAGTTTTTTTTTAAATATGTGTAACAAAATAAAAATTGTGAAAACACAACCAAATGTTGTGTCTTTAACAAGTCAAGAAAATCACGAAATGGAACGACATTTTTATATGTATGATTATCCAAGTTATTTTAAAAAATGGGAAATCATGAAAATATGGTCTCCTATATGGATTTCGTTAAGTAAGGTAAACGACCAGGCTTGTTGGATTATAGCAAAAAGTGATGAAGATGCAAGAAATATTAAAATGATATATAAAATGTTACAAAATCCGCAGTTTAAGTTGTGTACATATGAAGAATATTTAACTAGGTTTAAATGTGAGTAGGTGTGTTTTGTCCCTAAATGCGTAGGGTTACACCTATGTTTAGTAATATAACTGTGCAAATATATTTATTAATTCGCATATAATTATATATATTTTTTTGTTTTGTATATGATTTTTCATTTTAGCTTTCTTAGCTTTCTTAGCTTTCATTTTAAAAAAATAACATAAAAAAAATAACATAAAAAAAAGAACATAAAAAAAATAACATAAAAAAATAACATAAAAAAATAACATAAAAAAAATAACATAAAAAAATAACATAAAATATCGAATTAATAGAGTTTTTATAACTTGTTTAAATGTTCATTATGCCAGAGAAGACGTTAATGACTTCTTTACCTTTTTTTACAATCCTTACATATATATATACAAACTTAAATGTTTTTATCCACTAGTGGACAATTACCTTCCTAAATATTGTTCCAAAAAAAAAAAATCATTATTTATAACTTTTAATTATTATAAATAACTTGTGAACATTGCTTTTTTTATTAATTTGTGGTACACACAAATATCTATGTACGCATATATACATGCGTGTGTTTTTTTTTTTTTTTTTTTTTTTTTTTTTTTTTTTTTTTTTTTTTTTTATGTTTTGGGCTATTTTCCGACTTCTTCTATTTGTTATAACAATAAAAACATTTTAATATAAACAACCCCTTTATCCTATACATACATATATGCGTACTGTATGTATATATTGAAATTATATTTCAGATGTACTATTGTTATAGTGGTTTTATATCGTATAACACGTATATGTATATGGGGAGTGAGAAAAAAATAAAAATTACATTTTTTGGCATTGACATTGGCTTTTACTATGGCTTTCACTTTGGCTTAATCGGAATATTTAAGTTGAATGCGTAAAGATATAGATGAATATCCATTTATATGGTTATGTAATTATATATTTATAATTTATGTATTATATATTTACATTGCATATGTATATGTCGATATTGATATGTTTATAATTTATAATTTGTATTTTATGCATTTATATATCTGTACATGTCAATATTTATATGTTTATATATTTATATGCTTATATATTTATATGTTTATATATTTATATGTTTATATATTTATATGTTTATATATTTATATGTTTATATATTTATATGTTTATATATTTATATATTTAAATGTAAATATTTAAAAAAAAAAATAATAAAGTTTAAAATATACAAACAAGCGAAATAAGCAAAACAAGCGAAACAAGCGAAACAAGCGAAACAAGCGAAACAAACGAAACAAGCGAAACAAACGAAATAAGCGAAATAAGCGAAATAAGCGAAATAAGCGAAATAAGCGAAATAAGCGAAATAAGCGAAATAAGCGACAAAAAAAAAAAAAAAAAAAAAATAATAAAAAAAAGATTTCTTTTTTGATAAAACATAACGGATAAAGTGACAAACAAATAATCCATCCAAAGCATGTTGTGAAAAATGTATACCATGACAATTAGCATGTTATGATACGAGCTTGATGTGACAATATGTTGAAAAAAAAAAAAAAAAAATTCAATAAATGTTTTTAACAAAAGAATAATATGAAAAAAGTAATGTTACCACAAAAAAACAATACTATAATAAAATAACAATGTTATAACAAAATAACAATATTATGATAAGATAACAATGTCACTATAAAACTTACAAATAATTTTTTTTTCTTTTTTTTTTTTTTTATTAATTTTTTTAGCATTGTGTATATCTTTGTATAAATATATTAATCTCCAATCTTACAATACAATGATAAAATATGATCGATTCTGATAGTGAGAGTTTTACAAATTCAGATGAAAATATGCAGGGAGAATATATACCGGTTGTTAAATTTGGGGGGAACCAATCACATTCAAAAGTTGGAAAATTAGGTTCTAATGGTATTGTAACAAAAAATGAGCATTTATTTTTTTTTTTTTACTGTATATGTACATAAATATATATATATATATATATATATATATATAGCAAAACGAATATCTAAATATCTATATATGTGTGTTGTTGTTGGCATTGTAGGATTTTGTCATTATACTTTATTTTCAAATCTTTTTTTATTTTGCTCATTTTTTCTCCATTTTTCTCCATTTTTTCTCCATTTTTCTCCATTTTTCTCTATTTTTTCTCCATTTTTCTCCATTTTTCTCCATTTTTTCTCCATTTTTCTTCATTTTCCTCCATTTTTTCTCCATTTTTTCTTTATTTTTTTGTTTCTTTCACGCATCGTTGGTTTCGCAGGAAAACGTAATAGAGACACAGATTATGGTCATCTATATGGAATAAACAAAGCTTTTTTTTCACCTCAAGGGAAATACATAGCAGGATGTGGAACTGATGGTACTATTTACTTATATGATTTAAATTTAAATAAAATGTTAACCGAAATTAACACAAGAATTGATTGCATCAATGATTTGGTAATTAGTGATAATGAGAAATATATTTATGTATGTGGTAATAATAAACGTATTGAAATATTTGATTTATTAAGTAATATAAAATTTCGTAATAATAAAATGAAAACATATGTGGATAGATCTATAAAGGAAATACCTTCTGATTTTTATTTTAACTTTTTGGTAAAAAATAATAAAAAATTAGTTCGTTTTTCTAATAATAATGAAGTACTAAGAAATGTAATAAATAATAAATACATTCCAAGTAAGAAAGTTAAATATACAGATTTTAGGAATAAAAAAACAATCAGCAATCCTGTATATAAGTTTGATGATATAACCCAATTTGATTTGAATGTGATAAAAAATAGAATTAGTAAAAAAACACGTATATACGATTATGTTCATAAACCTATTTACTATATTGAAAATTCTCATGAGTATAGTTCTACTTGTTTAGGAATTGCAAATAACAGCAATTTTTTACTTTACTCTGGAGGAGGAGATGGGATTTTAAATATATGGGATTTAAGAATGGATTTGTATGATATAAAAAATAATAAATTAAATCACAATAAAAAAAAAAAACATAATCTTAGTAGTATTAGTAGTAGCAGCAGTAGTAATAATAGTGATAGTAATAATAAACATAATCTTAGCAGTAGTAGTAATAATAATAGTAATAATAATGATGGTAATGTATGTTGTAATGCTAAAAACCCTTATATTAGTATAGATGCACATGAAGCTGTAATAACGAGCATCAGTTTTAATAACAATGTGAGTAGTATGAGTGCGTGTGTTCTCACGCAAAGTGACAGCATGCTTGATGATACATCACCAAACGAAGCGATACCAAACGAAGCAGTACCAAACGAAGCAGTACCAAACGAAGCAGTACCAAACGAAGCGATACCAAACGAAGCAGTACCAAACGAAGCAGTACCAAACGAAGCAGTACCAAACGAAGCAGTACCAAACGAAGCAGTACCAAACGAAGCGATACCAAACGAAGCAGTACCAAACGATAATATAAACAACGCTTGTGAAGAACAACAAATAATAGAAAAAAGAGAAAGTCAAGTATTAAAAAACGGTGGTAGTAACAGTAATAGTTTTAATTCAGAAGAATGTGTAGCTTTAACAAGTATTCTTAATAATAATATGTATATAGATGAATCTGGTAAAAATAATAATGAGATTTTAAAAGTGCAGTATAATAAAACGTATGAGAGTAATACTAAAAGCCGTAATAGTAGTAGTGATAGTAGTAGTTCTTTTTCGTCTTCTAGTTCTGAATTTACATGTGATTTTGAACAAAATAATGTACTTAACTTTTTTATGACAAGTGGTTACGATGGCGTTGTTCGATTATTCGATATGAATTATAATTTAATACAATCAGTTTTTGATGAAGAAAAACAAATAACTCATAGTATGTTTACACAAAATAATAAATATATTATTATTACAAATAAAACACAACATGCAAAAATGTTTGATCTTTTATATATAAGTGATAAACAGAATACACGAAAGGTGACAACTTATATAAAAAATTATACACCTCCAACTGAAACCGATGAATATGTTGACAGTTATATTGAGTATACAAAAAAGAATGTTAACATTAATAACTCCAGTAGTAGTACGCATAGTAGTACTAGTAATAATAGTAATGGTAGTACCACTAGTAATAGTAGTACCACTAGTAATAATAGTACCACTAGTAATAATAATGATAGTAATAATAGTGATAGTAATGGTAGTATTAGCAATAATAACGATAGTTATAGTAATAGTTATTCTTATAACTATGATCATCCTTATAGTTATAGTGATAATATAAATAAAAGTAATGGTAACAATAGTGATAGTGATAGTTATATTAGTAATGACAGTATTAACAATAATATTGATAGTTATAATAATAATAGCAACAGCAGTAATAGTAGTAGCAACAACAGTGGAGACAACAGTGGCAATAATAGTGGAAACAACAGTGGCAATAATAGTGGAAACAACAGTGGCAATAAAAGTGGAAACAACAGTGGCAATAAAAGTGGAAACAACAGTGGCAATAAAAGTGGAAACAACAGTGGCAATAAAAGTGGAAACAACAGTGGCAATAAAAGTGAAAACAACAGTGGCAATAAAAGTGGAAACAACAGTGGCAATAAAAGTGGAAATAACAGTGGTAGTAATAATAATTTGCTTTCCGATGAAAACAGTTTGAACGATTACCCATTAGATAATACAGATTGTTTACATTACGACGATGATAGTGATAACATTGAAATAGTAGACATTGTCGAAGATAAGGAATTATCTTACGACATAAATGGTATAAATTTGTTTTATAAAATGGATGTTCATATTAATAATAGAGAAATGTATAGTGATATTGAAAATATTAATGATTGGTATTTTCAAAAATATTTAGATAAAAAAAATTATAATAGTGATTCAAATGACTTTAGTGAAGAAGATATAGACAAATATGACAGTTATAAACGTGTAAATAAAAAAATGGGACCTATGTGGTCCTATTATGTAAATAATAGAAAATACAAGAGTTTTATACCATTTGAAGATATAATAGCAAGGTTAAAAAATAATCATATATATGCAAAAAAATATTCTATGTATTTGAATAGTTGTACTACGAATTCTAATGAAAAAAATGATGAAAAACTGACAATGAATAATGAAAAAGATTTTGATATATATAAACGTTTATTCAAATATTTAAATATTAATTATAATAATAAATCTGATAGCTATGATGATAGTAATATAGATACCTCTGAAATGAGTCAGAATAGAAAAAGTTATAATAATAAAAAAATAGATTACCCTAAATTTTATTCTTGTATAGCTGGAGATAAATGCATAATACCGTCTAATGATACATGTGCACATGTATATGATATATATACAGGTCTACATATTAACAGCATACATAATTTATACATGCCTAACTACGACATTGGTTTTGGTATGAATGTTCACGACGGTCTGGACCATTCACATTTTTATATAATGGATTCAGATGAAATGTATGTAAAAAAAACAAAATATATATCTTATATAACTAGTGTCCATGCATACCCAAAAAACGATAGTATTATTGCAACTTCGAATGGATATCCAGATGGTTCCATCGTTTTATGGCTTTTTTCTCCAGTTTAATTGTAAAGAAACGGGTTTTTTTTTTTTTTTTTTTTTTTTTTTTAACTGCTATGTATATGTTACGTGTGATAAATTTTTGATTGTGTTTTTGTGTTTATTTTTTTTTGTATATATTATATACGCACGTTTTATGTGTTTTACATTTACTTTTGAAAGTTTAAAAAATATCCTCAAAAATAGTTATTTTAAAAATTAAACGTATATATATATATATATATATATATATATATATATACATGTTTATGCTTTTTAAAAGTTTAAACACGCTACATAAATGTCTTTAAAAAAAATAAAAAATAGAGCCTACACGTACAGTGAATGTACTGTTTTTAAGGGAAAATACAAATGCGTAAACACATGTGTGAACATCTATGTACACAATCGGGGAAAGTTAAAAAAAAAAAATAAAACATATTAACGTATTATCATTTTTTTTTAATCATATTCATCATTTCGTGGTCACATTTTATAAGCTTTTGATTTACAAAACGTCAACATAGCTTACAATACATTTCAAGAGATAGTCTCTTCCAACTGTTCCTCATAGTCATAATAATTAATTGGTGTGCCACCGGGAACCATTATTGTGATATTCAAACCATTTAACAATAACTTTTTAATCTTATTTACTTTTTTAACTTTGTTTACATATGTGTACTCGGTCACATCTTCCAGTACCTGTGCATTTTATTAACAAAAAAAATAAAAAAAAATAAAATAAAAAATGTGCAGTGATTCATGTATTGAAGCGGGGTAAAGAAATTATGTAAAAACTAAAAGAATTACAGAAAAAGACTATTTGTTATGTATGTAAACAAAGTTTAACATATAATATGTACAATTTTTTTATTGGATTTTACCATATTAACATATTCGTCAAACCCAATAAGTTTCCCAACTAGTTCCTTCTGGCCTTTCATTATTACCCACACTTTACTACCTATAGAAAATGAAACATAAAATGAAACATAAAATGAAACATAAAATGAAACATAAAATGAAACAGAAAAAAAAAAATAAAGAATTGAAATAACAGTGAACAGTGAAGTAGTTTTATTATTTGAAATATGTACATATATATAAATATATACACGTGTTCATAAATGCGAACGTAAATGGGAACTGCGCATAACAAGCATTTATGTATTTATGTTAACTAACCAATACATTTATCCATCAACGCAAGGGGTAAAAACGTTTCGGGCTTACTTATTGTTGACATTTTTATAAAAAAATTCAATACAACTGTTTTTAATTTTATTTGTTGAAAAAAAAAAAAAAAATAAACATGTATATATATATAGCCCTTATATCTATTTAGTACTATTTTTTACTTGCAAGAATTGTAAAAATATATACAACAGTATGAATATATTGTTAACAATTTATTTTTTGTATTTCTAAAAAAAAAAAAAAAATGGGCAAAAAAATTGTTATCGTTAAAATGTTTATTCGGAAATGTCAATATGTATAATATGTATATAATATGTATATAATATGTATATAATATGTATATAATATATATAATATGTATATAATATGTATAATATGTATATAATATGTATATAATATGTATAATATGTATATATATTTCAAAATGTGCCCACAGTGTACCATAGTCAACATTTGACCAAAGTCAGTATTTGTACCAAGTCAATATGTTGTACACGATAAAAAAAAGAAAAAAAAAAAAAAATAAAGCTTATATTTAAATATTAACTTTTAAAAAGGAGAATCTACAAATTGTTGCACAAAAGAAACATAAAATATGTACATACATATTAAGTAAAGTGAAGTTGAACATGGTATGTATAAGTATTAAAAATACAAAAAAAAAAAAAAAAATAATAAATAAATAAACAGGTAAGCGTATAGAAAACGTAATTTATTATGAAAATAAACAAACCGTCGAATTTTTTATGACAAAAATAACAAATTACATTTGATACAATGAAAATATAAACCGTGAAGTGGCATAAAAAATATATATACCATAATAAAGATGTATGCAGTATTAGTACGTATGTGTATTAACATGCGTTTATGTTTGTATATGGTATTAGGAACTTAAAAAAAAAAATATATATATGTATATAGATTCTCAAACATGTAATAATCAAGCATAATATATATATATAAACAATCGCGTGTAAGTGTAATATAAGCAATCACATGTAAACGCACATGCGAGTACATATCATACATAACAAACAAAAAAAAAAAAAAACTTACAAAAAAAAAAAAAAAAACTTACAAAAAAAAAAAAAAAAAAAAAAAAAAAAAAAAAAAAAAAAAAACAAACAAACAAAACAAAACAAAACAAAATAAAAAAAAAAAACTAATTGTTCTCCGAATGCATGATTTCCTTAGCGAACTCCTTAACAGGGCGAGGTAATTTTTGAAAATTCTTTTCTTGCTTTTCAATAAGAATTCTAATAAAGTATCTTGCATATATTAAATTTAATGTATTCATATTTTTTTTTTTTTTTTTTAACAGATTTAAAGATTTATAATAAACATCATAATTTGTACAGTTTAGTTGTAAGCAACAAAAGGGGACTTGTGTTAATACATGGTGTGAACATGTTTCTATATTATCTAGATACCTATTTATTAATAAATTAATAATTTTTTTTTCTAATTCTTCATTAATATTAATTGTATTTATCTCTTTGTTTTGCAAAGATTGACATGTTATATGTTTTTGTTCGTTAATTTGGGAGTTAATGGATATTGAGGAATTTGTTTGACAGTCTTTTTTGTTATCACCGTTTTGTATATCCTCTGAATGTTGATAATTGCTACACGTGTTACCACTATCGCTACCACTTATCATACCACTATCGCTGCTACTTACCATACCTGTCATTACATTTCCACCCATTTGCATTTCCCCCTTTTGACTATTAAAAACATTATTGAAAGTAGCAACATTTTCACTTATATTTGAACAATCAGAAGATGTATCAATTTTATCTTTCTGTGTCTTAACATTATTATTTTTTTTGACTTTATTTTCGTGTATTAGATTTTTTTTCCGTCGTATCGCATCTAACACTTGGGCTAATGACATCATATCCATTTGTTCAATAATTTTGTTAATTTTTGTTAAGCATATAGAATAAAAAAAATCATCATTTATACATTTTAATTTGGATAGTGACCACAAAATATTACTAAACTCTCTTTGTGGTATGTCATCTATTATTTCGGTTATTTTTTGTTTTAAACGGTTTAAAAAAACTTTATTTTTATAATTGAATTTGGCCATGTAATGAACAGCATTTGTAATATTTACATAAGATAATTTATTAATAAAATTATTATTGTTCATATATTTAATAATATATTTCATAATATTAATATGTATATTACATTTAGCAAATGAATTTAATAATAATGTTAGGTGATGTGGTTCTACATCTTTTTCATTCATGTTTTTATAATATTTGTTTGTAAAGAATTTAAAAATATCATAATTATTTATATTTATTCGACTCATCATATTTAATATTAAAATAGAATTTATAACACTTAAATCATTATAAATATGTTCATCACATTTAATTTTATTTAGTATCAATGTAATAATATCATTGTGGTCATCAGATAATGAATAAAGAGATTTATTTTCGATTTTTTTCAAATCATTGGATGGACCTAATTTTGTTTTTTTTTTTATTATATCTTCTTGTAATAAACTAAACGAACTCATAATAATTGTTAAGTCTAAGGAATTATATTTGTCGATAGTTTTTATAAAATAATATTTAACTGTGTTAATGTCTTTATGGTTCTTTAACCCGGACTTCACTAAATCTAAAGAAGAGAAAACAGGACAGAAATAGAATAAATGAATAAGCATGTAGCAAAAAATTGTTGAATTTTTTTATTAATCACATTTAGTACACATATGTGTACTGTTATAGACATATATAATAGTACTTGCATACGCGTATCACTAGTACATATCTAAATGTACGTATATGTGTTTTTTTTTTTTTTTTTTTTTTTTTTTTTTTGTGGTAGCTCTTACTATGAAAAACGTTTACAACTATAGTTGGTGGTATCCCATTCAATCGCTTAATCATATAATTAAAAATTGTAGTATTAAATGTATAATCAAACAATTGCGATTTATTATATAACTTCAATATTTTATTAATTTGTTCAAACGAATATTTATATACATTTTGTTGAAAAGTGTC
>CABPSV020000018.1:15623-18123 GCA_902459845.2 Hepatocystis sp. ex Piliocolobus tephrosceles
ATTTGCTATACTTCATTTTTTTTTGCCATTTTCTTTTTTTTTTTTTTTTCCCTTTTTTTTTTTTTTTTTTTCCTTTTTTTTTTTTTTTTTTTTTTTTTTTTTTTTTTTTTTTTTTTTTTTTTTTTTTTTTTTTTTTTTTTTTTTTTTTTTTTCCTTTTTTTTTTTTTTTTTTTTTTTTTTTTTTTTTTTTTTTTTCCATTTTCTTTTATTTTTGCCATTTTCTTTTTTTTTTCCATTTTCTTTTATTTTTTGATAAATGCCTAAGGGAGGCCACAAAGGAGGATTATTTCCGGTGAGTGGTTTAAAATGGGGAATGAATGAAAGAATTAAAAAAAGAGGGCTATATCATAATAGGCGAGAAGATATTTTAACTCCTCGATGGGGGTACAGATATGAAAATAGAAATTTCAAATATTTACCAGATGGTAGTTCTAAGTCATTTGATAGTGATGCTTCAAGAGCATGGCCTAATGAAAAAAAACAATGGGGTTATTTTTATTCAATTAACGAAGCTAGATATTTATGGCCTAGTATATGTGCAAACAACCCAAGTATAAAAAATTATATTTTAAATGTTTTAGAAAGTAGTGAAGAAAATGGACAATTTAGTGGTATAGGGTTAGATACAATACAAACAGATAGTAGGAAAATAAATTCAAAATTGGATTATATTAATACATATAATTATAATACTAATATATATAATAAAAACACATATTTGTATAAACTAGCCAACGAATTTAATACTTCGATATATCCACAAATAGAAGTCAACTTAAACAATAATTTGAAAAGAGGAAGAATTCAAAAATTATATGATATAATTAAAGAAGAAAATATATGGAAAACAACACAAAGAAAAAAAACAGCTCAACAAGAAAATATTTTTCCATATGTCGATGATAATGCTACATTAATTAAAGAATTACCCTTGTCTGAAATATTATACACAAAAAATAACTTAAGATTAAAAGTTAGAAGACACCCCAAATGGTTAAATGTCCGATATTTAAGAAAGCAAATACAAATACCATATTTGTACAGGTAATTTATTTTAAATGTTTTTTTAAAAAAAAAAAAAAAAAAAAAAAAAAAAAAAAAAAAAAAAAAAAAAAAAAAAAAAAAAAAAAAAAAAAAAAAAAATTGTTGAATTTTTTTTATTAATCATATTTAGTACACATATGGTGTACTGTTATGGATACATATAAAATATGTGTATTGCGTATCACTAGTACATATCTACATGTAAGTATATATGTATATGTATTTTTTTTTTTTTTTTTTTTTTGTGACAGCTCTTACTGTGAAAAACGTTCACAACTATAGTTGGTGGTATCCCATGTAATCTCTTAATCATATAATTAAAAACTGTTGTATTAAATGTATGATCAAACAATTGTGATTTATTATATAACTTCAACACTTTATTAATATGTTCAAATGAATATTTATATATATTTTGTTGAAAAGTGTCATAACTACATTTTAATATTTTTTTATCATTATAATCGTTTTCAGTATATTTTTCTAATATTTTAACAAGCTCTTCATTTTTAAATTTATCAATGTTTTTTATAATAACTGATTTTAAGTTTTCTTTACACAAAGGTGATAATTTTGTAGAACTTTTACCATTTATTTTTTTTAAGTCCAAAATAGCAGTTTTCAAAAGTTTTCTCATTTTGTGTACATTTATTTGGGGGTGTATATATACATTTATACATATATATACATTTATACATATATATATATATATATATATATATATATATATTTTTTGATTAAATTGGTTATTTATTTATTTATTTTATTTTTTTATTTGCACATATATATGACGTTTATATATACATATTCTATTTTTTTATACGTCTATGTGCAATATGCATACATAATGTAATAAAAAAAACATAAGAATACATTTTTTTTCAACGCATTGCAAGTACATTTTTTCAAAACGTCATACACGATTCAGTTAACTAAATTGAAACTGTTTTTTGTAGAAGCAATTATAAAATAAATGTCCATACGCATATATCTATATGAATATATAATTATGCATTAAGTATATGTGACACAATTTGCGCATTATAACTAGCGTCTAACCTTTGCGTAAATTTTTATTTTTGTCCTACGTATGTATTAAATAAATTATAAGTATTTTCAATAATAAAATAAATAAAAGGCAGAAGCAGCTTTGAAATTGCTTTTTATCTATTACAATAATTGACATCTAATTATTTCATGTACAATGTGAATTGAGAAGGTATACATACATACAAAAGCAATATGTAAGCAAATATATGTAATACAAGTTATAACTATGTATGCATATATATTTATGACTTGCATTACATATATTCTCAAAAAAAATATATTTTTAAATTTTTACATAAATATGATAATACATGTAATATATATGCATGATCAAGTTGTGATTAAATAAAAAAAAAAAAAACTTTTTAATAAGGAGAATAATTTTGTTAATATAAAAATTTAAAAT
>CABPSV020000018.1:20623-50269 GCA_902459845.2 Hepatocystis sp. ex Piliocolobus tephrosceles
ACAGGCAGAAAAAGAAAAAGGAAAAAATAAAGAATATGGTTCAAGAAAAAGTGATAATGATGGTGGTAGTCATAATTATGAAGAAGGAGATGATAACAGTGATAATGGGGATGGTAATGGGGATGATGATGATGATGATGGTGATGATGATGGTGATGATGATGGTGATGATGATGGTGATGGTGATGATGATGGTGATGGTGATGGTGATGGTGATGGTGATGAAAATGGAGATGAAAATGATGAGGAAAATGAAAGAAACGAAGATAAAAATGAAGAAAACGAAAATGATGAAAGAGATAGAAGAGATAAAGGAGATAGAGGAGACAGAGAAGATAGAGGAGATAGAAGAGATAGAGAGAACAACGAAAACAATGTTGTGAAACAAAAAAGACGGGGTAGACCACCTAAAAGAACTACTTCTAAAAAACCAGAAAATGATTCTGAAAAGAATTTACATGAACATGGGGAAGAAAGCGAAAAAAATAACGATTATGATAATAGTGATGATAATGATGATAAAACGAATAAAAATAAATATGATAAAAAAAGCTCTTCTCATGTATATTTTAAAACTGGTACAAATGATAGTATAAATAGAGGTATAAGAAGTAAAAGTAGCGTACATTTCAGAAACAGTACTACAAGTGAAATGAATGATGGAATGGGACATAGTGATGGATATATTAAACCAAAAAGAAAGAGAAGGAAAAAAAAAGAAATGGAAGCACTTCGAGCTAATGCACTAAAAGAAAAGTTACATCAACAGAATTCATTGAATAGTATTTATAGCAAACAAAATAGTACAAAAAATAATAATGACCAAAATAACGACCATAATAACGGCCATAATAATACTAATACTAGTAGTTTAGGGAATATTTTAAATGGACATGGTGATAATCCAATAAAAAAAAAAAGAGGAAGAAGACCCAAAATTCTTGGAAATGCAGTTACTAATAGTACTAGTAATAATGACATTTTAAATCGTAAGAGTAAACAAATTGATATAAGAAAGTATTATAGTAAAGATAATGATAACGAAAATAGGAAAAGAAGTAGTAGTGCAACGAATGAAAGAAATAAAGAAAGAGAAGATGAACATGTTGAAGATAAAGCTGTTTATAGAATAATAAAAAAAACGAAACAAGATGTTCCAAGTTTTATGAAAGTTTCACCTAATGAAATAACAAATTTAGAAAACATTTATAAAAATAATATTAAAAAAGGTGTTACATGCATACCTTTAAATTATCAAAGTAAAGGAGGAGGAATGGCAATCATTTTAATTGATGCCGAAACTACATATGGTCCTGTAAAAAATGTACATGGTTTTATGACTTTTCTTGTTTTAGGTTGTGATATAAAAAAATTATTAATTGATACTGGAAAAAATAATAATATTATAGAATGTGAAAAACATATGCAGTTGTTAATATGTCCGGGAGATATGTATATGTTTAAAAACGATAGTCCGGACACAGAAGCAAGATTATTATTAATCATTTGTAACAAAATGAATCAACCATTTGATGCAAAGTTGCATATAAAGGACCCAGCGATGAATATGCAAAAGTAAAAAAACGAATCACTAAAAAAACGAACCAGTAAAAAAACGAACAAGTAAAAAAACGAACCAGTAAAAAAACGAACAAGTAAAAAAACGAACAAGTAAAAAAACATTTGTTTGTTTAGTAAAATAAAATAATAATTAGTGTGGTCAGAAATAATTGGGCATACAAAAATTACATACTTATTTTTTTTTAATGTTATAGACTTTAGAATGTTTCTGTACAAAAGCATGTGTCTAACATGTGCTTAACATGTGCTTAACATGTGCTTAACATGTACCTAACATATATATATATATATATATACATATTTATACATATATATACATATAGATATGTATGTATATGAACAAGAGTGATCTATTCATGTTGTGAAGCGTGTTTAAGTATAATTTTTTAAATGGAAAATAATAAGTTAACGATTATTAACAAAAATTATATTTTTTTTGAAAATTCTGTTTGGTAAATGTTGTACAATTGTTCAACATTAGTATGCACGTACGTACGTGTTTCATTTTCTTCGTTATTTATTTTTTTTTTTTTTTATTGTGAAGCTGTTTAAAAAGTCTTTTACGTATATCTTTTATTTATTGAATTTTTTATAACATAAAGCGTGGATCCTATATATATACATATATACATATATATGTGTTACGTTTTAAATATTATAATGAAGTTTTTTCTGTACTGTTGTTTTTTATTTTTTGAAAATTAGTTAAATATGCATCTATGTTTGCGTTTAAAAACCTATACGTAAACATTCTGCATTTGCTTGCCATATTTGCTATTTCACCTTCTCCCCCCCTTCTTTACGTTTTTTTGCTTTCTTCTTTTTTTTTTTTTTTTTTATATTGTATGATCTCTTTCACACATATCTTATAGTAACATTTTTAAAAATTAATATGTCACATATGTACATATACATATATATGTATATATATGCATATGTATAGATATGTGTATATTTTTCTTTATGAATTTTAAAAGATCAATTTTTACGTAAACACGTGTACAAGTATGCGCACACATGTCTAATGTTCATGTTAATACGTTTACGTAGTTTTATGCATACATAAACATCATGATATATACATATATGTGTATTTTTTTTTATGCGTAAGTGCTATTATAAACAAAACACTTTATAAACTAAACAAAAAAAAGCAGAAAATAAAGAAAAATATGTAAGAAAATTGTTACGACGGTAGACCTTTTTTCAAACGTTTTATGACAATTTAGTCCACTTATGTATGCATAAGCATGTGTTTTATTTTTTTTTTTTTACATTTTATATTACTCATATACAATAAAAATAATTAAGCTATTTATAATAATAGAGCGAAGGATTTAAAAAAAAAAAAAAAAAAAAAAAAAAAAAAACAGTTTTTAGCCGTAACAATTAACAAAGTGGCAAACATATTATACATATATATATGTTTATTAAAAATATAATATGTACATACAGTTTAATTATTATGCATTAAATTAATATAAATTCGTAATGCGTATTTTTTTTTTCTTTACATATTTGTCATACCTTGGTAATTTTTGTCTAATCTTACTTTTCCAGTGTGATAAGGAGAAAAAAAAGGAAATTGCTTAAAAAAAAATATTAATCATTAAGATTAAAAGTTAAAAGTTAAAAGTTGAATGGTAAAATTTGGTGATAAAAATGTAATAAAATACGAACGTAGTAGATGGGTTATTTTTTCAACTTGGAATATAAAACTTATAATATAAAGCTTATAATATAAAACTTATAATATAAAATTTATAATATAAAACTTATAATATAAAACTTATAATATAAAACTTATAATATAAAACTTATAATGTAAAAAAAAAAAAAAAATTGCGTACACACATTGCATGCATATATGTTAGTAATACGCATCATTAAAATGTTACTAAAAAAAATAAAACATATATGTATTTAGCAAAAAATACAAAAATAATGTATACAATACTTGTTCTTAACAACTAACAAAATAACCTATGACAGGTTTAAGTTAAATTGTTTATATATATATATATATATATATATTTTTTTTTTTTTTTTTGGTTTTATAAAATAGATAAACGATTGAACTGATAAGTAACTGATCTACCTATCAAGCAAGGAACTGACCGGACAAGTAAAACATGATGAAACAAGAGAGCTGTTTAATTTCCCTGTTTTCTACCATTGAAGAGTTTTATAATTACTGCACTGTTTACAAAAAAACATATTCCACTTTTTTTGCTTACTCTGATGATGATGTACTTACGAAAAATAAAAAAATAAAAAACTCGCATGATTTTCAAGAGTTTCAAAACCAACTACAAAGTTTTATTAAGAAGCTGTGTACTTTTCAAAAACACATTTTAAAAGAAAATAAAAAAAGCACGAGGAATAACGAAAAAAATAATGATGTGGTAAATAATACAGATAAGGAAGATAATACAAATGTTGTTGAGGATAAAAAAAAGTGTGATGATATTTACAAATGTATGAACGACATGGTCAACGATCGTTATATGTATCATGAGGATGATGACAGTTGTAATAATAAAAAAAAAAAAATAAAAAAAAACGAAAAAAACGAAAAAAACGGAAAAGTGAGTTCAAAAGAATGCCAAAACGAAAAAGTGAGTTCAAAGGAATACCAAAACGAACCTTTTTCTAATTGCTCAAATAACAATGACATATTAATAGATAAAAAAACAAAATTAGAAATATACAAGGAACAACATCTCGACTTATGTAACACGGAATGTTGTATGATAAGTGATTCAGATGAAAGTAATGAAATTAGTAATGATGATAATAATATGATAGATATTATGCTAAACATTAGAATAAACAATGAATTAGCAAAGTATGTAACTGGAATGGATTATAATATGAATATAAGAAGAGTTTCACAAGAAGACCTAGTCGAAGAAATTAAACATTTTTACAAAATACATAACAGTAATATAAAATTAAATGATTATTCTGAATATTTAAATTGTGAAAGTATAAATATATTAAAAGAAAAATTGGATAATAATAATAATGATAATGGGTCGATATATATTAACGAAAAATATAAAAAAACTTTGCAAAAGGAAATTTTTTTTTTTAATATTCCTTATAATTATGTTTTCATAAAACATTATAACAAATATGAAAAGTGCTTTAGTAATATCAACAAATGTCAATTATCTAACAATTCGTCTGCCTCTACTGTTGGTATTGATTTTGGTAGTACTACTGCCGGTACAGGTACTACTGTCGGTACAGGTGCTACTGTCGGTACAGGTGCTATTGTCGGTACAGGTGCTACTGTCGGTACAAGTACTACTACCTGTACTAGTGTTAATGCTACTGTGAATAATTATAATAGTAATGATTATTATATTCATTCCAGTAATATAATGAATATTAAAACCGATTATAATAAAATAAATTCACCAACTTTTGGATTTGAAGAAAGTGAGCGTCTGGCTTCTCCTACATTTGGTTCATTTAATTTGGATAAAGAAAGTGAAGAAATACGGATGCTGATAGAAGATAGAGATGGTTGTATAAGTGATAGCGTTGGAAAATATACAGATTGTTACTCACATAATAGCGTAAATGACAACCCCATTATTATTAGTAACGATGTGAGTATTTCTTACGATTACCCTGAAAATATAAATAGTCCTATTTTTTGGTCTACACCCCAATACTATCCAACCAAGTCAAATAACGAAAAATCAAATAACGAAAAATCAAATAACGAAAAATCAAATAACGAAAAATCAAATAACAAAAAATCAAACAACGACGAATTAAACAATGACGAATTAAACAATGACGAATTAAATCAATGGAAAAATGATGCTTCACTAAACAGTAGTTCAATTTATAGTCCATTTCCTTCTAATAAAAGTATTTATAAAAATAATGATAGATTAAATAAAAGTATAAGTTATAAAAGTACATATGATTTAGATCATGTATGTGACATAAATGAAGGTAAATATAAAAAGAATGAGTTAGGTAATAGTAGTTTATCTGATTTTTATCAAAGTATTAGTGAATTTTATAAGAGTAAAGAAACTAATACTAACATGGATGAAGATCTTAACAACAATAGTAACAATAATAACGACAATGGTGGAGATATTCGTTACAGTACATTTGGTAATGACAGCTTAAATAATAGCAGTAATGGTAACATATTATATGATAAAATTAGTAATATTTATTTAAATAGTAATGGAACCATCATAAATAATAGTCATAGTATTAACCAAAAAATTAACCAAAAAATAAACCAAAAAATTAAACAAAAAATTAACCAAAAAATAAACCCAAAAGAAGATAAACAATACTTAGTTAATTTATGTGAAGATGACGAATTGTCCAATGCTATAACATTAAAATGTAAAACTGGTCTAACCCAGGGACTGAATATTGACGAATACTCCTATGAAGATAACAATATAATGTCTAGTGTTGATAATGTTACAAAGAATAATGAATTTAAAAAAAAGTATGAAGAAGAGGAAAAGGTTTGGATGGTTGAATATTGTAATGGAGGAGATTATAATTCATTTAGAACTAAGCAGAGAGATAAAAGAACAGAATATCTTTGTTCTGATTGGGATAATTTGACAGGTTATTATACAAAAGGGAAATGTAATAATCAATATGTCGTTGATTTGGAAAAAACAAAGCCAGATTTGGGGAAAACAAAGCCAAATTTGGGGAAAACAAAGCCAAATTTGGGGAAAACAAAGCCAAATTTGGGGAAAACAAAGCCAAATTTGGGGGAAAATGAATCGAGTAGGAGTGATAGGAAAGCTTGTCAAAAATCACATACCAATAATATATTTTATGACACACATAACACACTTAACTTAAAAGTTATTTACGAAAAAAATAAAATCGAATTTGTGTCTCAAAAGGAATTGTGTTTTTTCGAAGGACAGATTATTATAAATAAATATAAAGTAATAAAAGTTTTATCTAAAACTGAATTTAGTACTACTTTAAAGTGTTTAAATTTGCATTATAGGAAGGGAAAACAATCAGAAAATGAACAACATCAGACAAGTAATTATTTTATAAATAAAAAGGATTATGAAAATGGCGATAACACATATGTTAGTTTATCATATTTGGATGAAAAAAATGTTATAAATAGTGGAAGTAGTAATAGTAGTAGTAGTAGTAGTAGTGGTAGTGGTAGTAGTAGTGACAACTGGTATGATGGGCCAAACCAAATGGACTCTTTTGGAAAAAGAAATAAACATTCAACAAAACAAAACATAGGAAGAAAAGAAAGAAAAAAAAAAAAAAATTACAAGTATGTATGTTTAAAAGTTATGAACAATTGTAAGAATTTTTTTGATCAAGGATTATTTGAATTAATAGTTTTGAATGAGCTATTTAAAGAGAAAGACAACAGGATACATAAAAAAGGTAGCAATGGAACAGATGGTAAAAACATTGAACTAACAAATAAAAACATTATAAACCTATATGACTATTTTTATTTTAAAGAGCATTTAATAATAGTAACTGAATATATGCAAAGTGATTTATACAATTATTTTATAAAAAAGGGAAAAATCGGAACTCTAGGTCAATTACAAGTATTAACAAAAAGTTTATTACAAGGTCTTCAATATATGCATTCCAAAAACATAATACATTGTGATTTAAAGCCTGAAAATATCATGATTAATATGAAGAGAAGTAAGAGGAAAAGGAGCATAATCAGTGATAATAATGGTAATGGAGGTAATGGTGGTAATGGAGGTAATGGTGGTAATGGAGGTAATGGAGGTAATGGTGGTAATGGTGGTAGTGCCCGTAGTGATAGTATTACCACACATAATGTAACCAACAATGATATTAATAATAGATATAAAAAAATACAAGAAAACGAATATATTTTGCCAAAAGAATGCAACAATATCCAGCGAAATAATAAAAATAATTTAGAATATACAGTAGTAGATCCTTTTTTGGAAAAAGTAAATATAAAGAAAAGCGGAATTAATGACAACGAAAGCATTTTCAGTAATGAAAAATTTGATAAGATTAAAATAATTGACTTTAATAGTTGTACATATGAAAGTGATCATTTAGAAACGTATGTACAAACAAGATCTTATAGAGCACCTGAAGTTTTACTAAAACAAAATTATGATCGAAAAATCGATATATGGAGTTTAGGTTGTATATTATTTGAATTTTTAACAAAAAAAATATTATTCGATCACATAAATATTTATCGTTTTATTTATTCTATAGTTTCTTATATTGGACCATTTCCATTTTATATGATTAATGCATGTAACATTATACCTTCTATTTTTACAAAACATGGATTAATTATATTACAAAAAATAATTATTCATAAAAATAATGATAACTGGAACGATTCTAACAATTTTGTTGAAGAAAAAAGTGTTAACGATGTTGATGATGAACATGTTTTGTTTAATTCGAAAGACTTCTTTCGTTTAAATACAAACAAAACTACCACAAACGATTTGTTGAAAACTGTGCATATAAATAATACTACAACTGGTAGTGGTAGTACTAATATAGCTGTACAACCAAAACAACAAAACCAAGAAGTCTATTATGATGTTTGTTATCCTAGTAACAATTTATTAAAACATAATTTTCAAATTAATGATGCACTTTTTATTGATTTTCTGTTGTCGTTGTTGCATATTGATCCATGTAAACGATTAAGTGCGACAGAGGCATTGTTGCACCCCTGGTTAAGCCCAAATTTGTATAAGGACGGTTTGTGATTTGGGGGTAGTGTGTGTACGTTTCGCATGATCAACCAACCGGGCAAACAAATGACGACTAGTCAACTAAAGAAGTAGCCAACTGAAAAAGTAGCCAACTGAAAAAGTAGCCAACTGAAAAAGTAGCCAACTGAAGAAGTAGCCAACTGAAAAAGTAGCCAACTGAAAAAGTAGCCAAAGACGCATGTTATATAAAAATGCGTTACTAAAATAAAGTAAAAATAATATGCAGTTTATAAAATTTAAGTTTTTTTTTTTTTTTTTAAAAAGGTGTCAGCAATGACAAACACAATTATTATAATATATAATAATAGTAATGTATTTATAAACAGTGAAATTACAACAAATTTATATGTTAAAAAATGTTATATAACAAGTGATGATTATGAAAATTAAATGCAGCTTACTAAACATGAGGTGCAGATTATGAAACATAAAAATAATAAAAAAAACACACTTTATTGTTTTACTTGAATTTTTTTTTCAAATTTTATTTTTGGTTATATATTTTTTTTGTTATTTTTTTTTTTTTGTTATTTTTTTTTTGTTATTTTTAGTTATTTTTTTTGTTATTTTTAGTTATTTTTTTAGTTATTTTTATTTATTTTTATTTATTTTTATTTATTTTTATTTATTTTTATTTATTTTTATTTATTTTTATTAACTAAAATGAATTATACCGTATTTAATTTGGTATTTATCTATATATCGGCTTATCATTTGGTTACGTTTGTTATGTTTGGTATGCTAAGTTTTTTTTTTTTTTTTTTTTTTTATTTACTGTTTGTTGACACGATCTTAAAACTATAATTCCCATATTTGGTCAAATTAAAACCCATGCTCATTTATACAAGATCTGTTCTTCACATGAACAGACGGTTCTGCTTTATTTTTTTTCGGTGACTTCATCTGGTTTTTGCATGTCCTCCGTTTTTTGTTCTTGTTTCTCCACTTCTTCAGTTTTTTGTTTTTGTTTCTCCACTTCTTCCGTTTTTTGTTTTTGTTTCTCCACTTCTTCCGTTTTTTGTTTTTGTTTCTCCACTTCTTCCGTTTTTTGTTTTTGTTTCTCCACTTCTTCCATTTTTTGTTTTTGCTTCTCCACTTCTTCCGTTTTTTGTTCTTGTTTCTCCACTTCCTCCGTTTTTTGTTCCTGTTTCTTGTCATCCTGTGTATCCACTTCTCCGTTCGGTAATTGTTTTTTTTTTTCGTCTTTCTCTTCTTGGTTATTTTTGTTTACATCATTGGTTATGTCATTTTTATCGTCATGTGATTGATCAATATATTTACTTAACAAATTTGTTAATAGTTCATCAAAAGTAGATTTCAATTGATCATTTGGATTGTTGTCAGAGCATAATATATAATAAACTAAAACAATATTAATTCTTACATTAATTTGTAATTTGCATATATTTTTTAAAATTTGTTCATCTATGTTTAATATATTATTTTTAGTTTGTTCTAAATATTGTTTATTGTATGATTTTATATGTTTTTTTTCTTCTTCGTTTATAAAATTGAAACCATTTTTTATGTGGGAAAAGCAATTTATGCGATGATTACCACTTAGTGTATATACATAAGATGACGAAACATAAATTATATTTTTTATATTTTCAATAAATGTTTCTTTATAAATATATAAAATTTTTGAAGTTTCTTCTTTTATTGTTAATAAAGCATGATAAAAATGTTTTAAAAAATAGTAAATACAATCTGCTTCACATTTATTTTTTTTTAAAACTTTATTACTTATTTGTTCGTTGTTTATACATAATAATTCGCATAGATTTATATCCCTTTCAGACATTCTACAAGTAGATGTTTGTTCGGTAGTTCCATTTGGATTTGTATCATTACTTGGGTTTGTATCATTAGTTGGGTTTGTATCATTAGTTGGGTTTGTATCATTAGTTGGATTTGTATCATTAGTTGGGTTTGTATCATTAGTTGGGTTTGTATCATTAGTTGGGTTTGTATCATTAGTTGGGTTTGTATCATTAGTTGGGTTTGTATCATTAGTTGGGTTTGTATCATTAGTTGGGTTAATACCATCACTATAACCAACATCCGATATGTGTTCACAAGAATTGTTATCGTCAGAATATTTTAACAAAGAATATAAGAAGGATAAAATTATGTGACTTACAAAACTGATACTCATGCTTTTACGATAACAAACATTATCATAACTTAACATTTTTTTGGCATACAAATAACTGAAATAATAATTATACTGTTTATGTAATATGGTATGTATATAATGATCATTGGCATAATTAAATACATCATTTAATACATTTATATTACTTTCATTCGTTTCTATGTTTTTATTATTAATAATACATCCACAATTTTCGTATATAGTATCATCCTTCATTGAATCAGATATATTTTTACTTTTTTTATTATTTAAATTGTATGTGAGTAATGACTCTTTGTAATACTTTTTTTTGGCGTTCCAACAGGTAATGTTACTATTATTGTTGCCGTTCCAACAGGTAATGTTACTATTATCGTTGTCGTTCCTATTTGTTACCTGCTCATCGTTATCACTGACAGTATCATTTTCATGCAGGTTTTTACAAATAAATGGGAAATAATAGTTATACGTAATTAATGGTAAAATAATAAAATTACTAATCAATTCAATTAATTTTTCGTCTTTATATAAATATTTTTCATGTTGTGAATTTTTATCACTTTTATTATTAACTTCATTTTTATTATTACTTTTGTTATTTTTTTGTTGATTGGTTCCTTTTTGCATACCTTTGCAAATATAATTTTCATTAAATAAAAATTGTTGTAGAGTTATATATGCTTCACTTCTTGTTTTTTTAGAACTAAAAGAGCATGCAAGTGATAAAACAAAACATGTTAATACAAAAATGTACATTTTTTTTTTTAATTCTACATCTTTATCAAGTGATGTAAAGTCTGTACTTAATGTATCATCATCACTTGATGTATTTTTGTTTGTTTTATAATCGGAACTTTCATCACTGTCTTTATTTTCACAATTGATTGAGTAATTATTTGAATTATTCATATAGATATATATACTTTTATAATATATGTTGGATATAATATGTAAACATTCGGAGTTAATAGAAGCTATATGAGTATTTATTTCTTCTTTTCTATTATTAATATATAATAAATATGGTAATAAAGATAAAATAATATTTTCGATACTAAAGTTACTTAATTTTAATAATACACTATTATTATTAATTATATTATTTATACTTTCTGTATATATGGTTGCCTTTTCTATATAAATATATATATCTTTATCATTTAAAGCAATGTTTATATTATTTGTATTTTTATATAAAATATGAGTTGGAGTAATTAGTTGTAACATATGTAAGTAGATGTTAATTATACAACTATTTACATAAACATTTTTAGCTATTTTTTCTAACACATATATTATCTTATGAATGAAACGGTACAAAATATTTCTTTTTAAAAATTGTAAAATATATATCAAATAAATTCCACAAAGGTAGAAAAATTTTTTATTCCTTTTTTTTATATCTGTATAATTTTTAGTAACTGTATAATTTTTAGTAACTGTATAATTTTTAGTAACTGTATAATTTTTAGTAACTGTATTATTTTTAGTAACTGTATTATTTTTAGTAACTGTATTATTTTTAGTAACTGTATTATTTTTAGTAACTGTATTATTTTTAGTAACTGTATTATTTTTTGTTTGTTTGTCTTGCATGTAGTTCTTATGTTTCTCCATTTGATTACCATACTCATTTTTGATTCTTTTCACCATTATCATATCGTCTCTATATATGGACAAACAAATATATGAAAAGTTAAGAATACTAATAATTAATTGCTCAATAAATAACCAGTCATCTTCATTGTTTGGGTCGTTTGTACCACTTGCACTGTTTGTACTACTTGCATTGTTTGTACCGCTTGCATTGTTTTTACCGCTTGCATTGTTTTTACCACTTGCACTGTTTGTACTGCTTGTATTGTTTGTACTGCTTGCATTGTTTGTACCACTTACATTGTTAAATTTAACTAAAAATAGATTCCTTTCAACGTCACTTATATCCATTTTTTCTTTTTTATAATTTATTTTTCTTTCAACTACTTCAAAATTTTCATCATATATATTATGACACAAATTACTAGTTGCAATTTCTTCCTCCGTCATAATATCTATTTTGCTTATTTTATATTTTCTAAAAATGCTATTATAAATATTTACAAAAACAGTTTTATTATAAGTTATTAGTAAAAATTCATTTAATAAATTAAAAAAATGTTCAAATGTTATTGCTATAACTTTTAAATGCATAATATATGTTTCGGTGTAAAGTTCAAATCGAGCTGTATTTATTCTTTTTTTTTTGTTACCATCCCCGTTTCTGTTTCGTTTTGTTTTATTTTTCGGTTTAGATATTTTTACGTTATTCACACTTTTTTCGTATTCTACGTTCTTAGAATTTTTATTATCAAATTGTATTTGATCCTCATTAGTGATAACAACATCATCATCTGCGTATGAAAATAATTTTTCAAATTGTTCATAATCATTTAGTTCGTCCTTACTTAGTTCTTCTTTACTTAGTTCGTCCTTACTTAGTTCGTCCTTACTTAGTTCGTCATTATTTACTTCGCCATTATTCACTTCGTCACAATTTTTTTCGTCACAATTTTTTTCGTGTACTACTTTTTCACTCTTTTCTGTTTCTTTCTTATCATAACCAAAAAAAAATGTCAAACGTTCTTCCATATTATTTGATGATATTTTGTTTCGGTTTATTAAAAAAAAGTCACTATCTTCGTTTATGGCACTGGTAGTGGTTGAAAGGTCGTCCGAATTATCCGTATCGTATATGTTATCTAAAGTGATGCTATATTTGTTGAGTGGTGTGTCATTTAGTAGTGGTGTACCACTTGGTACTGTATCACTTGGCATTGTACCACTTGGCATTGTACCACTTGGCATTGTACCACTTGGAATTGTACCACTTGGCATGTCTTTGTCTGATACATCTTGCTGCTTCATTTCCGAATCAACATGACCCAACGTATTACCCCCTAACACATCATCACAATCTCCTGTTCTATAATCCGTTTTATCTTTCCTTCCTCTATCCAATTTCATATTTATTTGACAAATCATATTATACAATACATATGTATAATTAATTTTAAAATACATAATATGGAGTAACATTTGTGATGTAAATAACTTTTGTTTCTTTAAGCTAAATATATTAAATGCATTGTCCGAATTTATTAATAAATGATTAAAATCGTTAAATGTTGTGTCATTAATTTTATGTTTATCATGCATTTGATTATTATGACTTGAAAAACTCTGTGTTTTAAAACCAGGAATTTGTAATTCATTTTTAACATTATTTTGATTGGTAATGTTGTAATTGGTGTTACTATTATTGTATTCATTTTGTTCGTTATAAGCAGTTTTTATAATTAAGATTTTTATTAAATATATAAAACTATTAGTATCTAAGTGAGTAATCATATTGTTATAAAAATCGTTTGTAGTAAAAAAATTATAAAAATCTAGTTTTAACCTTTTATATATGTTAACATTATCTATAATGGCACTGGTATCTACGTTTTTAGGATCCTCTTTTATATGAACATAAATATTATTCAAGTCATTTACATCTTCATCATGTCTGTTATTATATTGACCACTACGCTTACTATTACTATGCTTACTATTGCTACGTTCACTACTGTTTAAACTACTGTCGCTATATTTATTATCGTAGTTACTGTCATATATGGAAGTACCATTATTACTCTGAGCATCCGTGTTGTCAGCCGCACTTTCCTGTCTACTTGTCCTTTTACTTCCCTTTCTACTTCCATGCCTACTTAAGTGCATACTTACGTATCTACTTATGTACCTACTTTTGCTCCTACTTTTGCTCTGATCTTCATGCTTAGTTTCGTGCCTACTTACGTGAATACTTTTACTCCTACTTCCGTATTTACTTCCGTATTTACTTCCGTATTTACTTCCGTATGTACTTCCGTATGTACTTTCGTGTGTACTTCCGTGTGTACTTTCGTATGTACTTCCGTATGTACCTCCATGTTTACTGTCGTGGCCACTGGTTTGTTCACTTACTTGTCCACTAGTGTGCCTACTGTTTCCCTCCTTTTTTACATCCCCATCAACTATTTGTATTTTCACTTTGTCTTTTTTTTTTTTTTTACCCCTTTTTATCTTTTGTTCTTCACTTTTATTTGCACCACTTTCTTTATATATAATTGCGAGATTATTATTTTCGTTATTGTTAGATTTTGAAAAGAAAATATTGCTAAATTCGTCAATCCATTTAGATTTGCTTATTTTTTTGACATTTTTTTTGAATACTAAAAAAGGTTGTTGATATATATCTGATATGCTTTTATTTATATTATAAGTTTCGATCGAATTTCCTTTTTTATATTTTCGGTTCCAAAAAAAATGATTCTTACTATAAGGATCATTGTTATGTTGTAATATATACATATGGAGGAAAAAAAAAATAGGTATTAAATCGATTGTGATTAATTTGATTATTGTATTTATATACATAATCCAACCATCCCGTAATAAGTTATGACATTTTTTCACAAAATGGAATAGTAAATATAACAAAAATTGTGTTTTTTGTGATAAAAAAAAATTAATATATTTAAAAATGTAGCATAATTTATTTATATTATCTAAATCATGATAATGAGATAAATTATGTATGATCATTTTAAATATAATTAGACAACTTTCTGTTATATTATTAAATTCAGTAGTATTTTTAAAAACATGAAAAAAAATGGAAATCATTTTATTTTTAATTATTAATTTGTTAATACTTGTTTTGTATAAATCAGCATCTTTAGGTTGAAAAAAATAATAATTTTTATAATATTTTTTTTTATTTTCTAACAGTTTCCAATATTGATTATCATTTGTGTAGGAACAATTGTCCTGATCATCAGAAAATAATTTTATTTCTTCATGTAAAATACAATTATATAAATTTTCTAAATAAAAACGATCTATATCTTTTCCATTATTTATACCTCTATTATTTTTTATAAACTCTTCAATTTTCATTTTATTTTTTACTTGCGTGTTATGTAAATCTGTGTTTAGCATAATAATAGAATAAGTTAAAATAAAAATTACATCGCTATTTTCAAGGATTACATATTTTTTTCTTATCTCTTTTTCATCCATTTGTTCAAGTTCTTTTGATAAAAAATATACATGCTCATGGATATAATTATTTATATTTATTTCTTTTTTAAAATTTATTTTGTTCGTTTTGGTAATGTTGTTATTGTTTTTGTTGTTGTTTTTGTTGTTGTTGTTGTTGTTATTGTTGTTGTTATTGTTTTTGTTGTTGTTATTGTTATTGTTATTGTTATTGTTATTGTCGCTATTGTCGCTATTGTCGCTATTGTTACGGATGTTACTTTTGTCCATTTTCTGTTTTCTGTTACTACTACTGATATGATCCCTATTTTTGTTTTGCCATTTTTCACCTTTATTTTTAATATTATTGTTGTTATCGTCATCCATATCGTGCGTACTACTACTACTAATGCTATTACTACTTCTAATGCTATTACTACTACTAGTACTAGTACTACTACTACCACTACTACTCCCATCTATAAAATCAATTAAAATATATCTCTTTAAATTTTGCAGTTCTTCTTCTTTCACCAAACAAATAACTTGGCCATTTTCTATTTTATAATATTTATCTATATTTTCACATATAGGGTTGGAATGAAAAAAACTTAAACTAAACTGCTCTAATATTCTCTCAATTAATTGTGCTTCTCCTGGCAATTTAAAACAATCTAAAAATAATCGTAAACCTGATAATAATGATAAATTACAAAAATCAAACAATCTTACATAATTTTTTAATATGTTCAAATTTTTACGATGTGAAATATATTCTCCTACAAATTCTTTATTTAAAAATATGTTGTATCGTAAAAATTTTGCCATTGATTTGAGAAAGTGAATATCTTCTATGTGGTTCGGTTTGGTGTCATTAGGACCACTGCTAGTAAAGCTAGTATTGGTAACGGTGGGAGTAGTGGGAGTAGTGGGAATAGTGGGAGTAGTGGGAGTAGTGGTAGCAGTGGAAGTAGTGGGAGTAGTGGGAGTAGTGGGAGTAGTGGGAGTAGTGGGAGTAGTGGGAGTAGTGGGAGTAGTGGGAGTAGTGGGAGTAGTGGGAGTAGTGGGAGTAGTGGGAGTAGTGGGAGTAGTGGGAGTAGTGGGAATAGTGGGAATAGTGGGAGTAGTGGGAATAGTGGGAATAGTGGGAATAGTGGGAGTAGTGGGAGTAGTGGTAGCAATGGGAGTAGTGGTAGTACTAGCCAGATCAGTAGTGGACATACTATCGATTTCTTTTTTCATACCAGTTATTAAAACTTTTTTCTTTTCATTATGTTCGACTGTATTGTTCACGTCGTTATTACCCTTTTCTGAATGTTTCAATTGATTAACTTGTTCTGCATTATTATCAACATTTGTACCGTTAGGACAGTTGGCAACAACAATACCTTCTTTATTGTGTTTTCCTTTGTTGTTACTTATATAAACCGGATTTATATCCCCTTTTTGATTATCATCAGGAGTAGTACTATTTTGTATGCCATCTAATTGTGGATTATCAATAAGTTGTAGATCCATATGATTATCTGTTTCTATGCCATTTATATCATTCGTTTTGTTTTTTTTTTCTTTTTTTTTTTTAATCCCCTTAGGTTTATCCATCTCTATTTGAACACTTTTTTTTTTTGTAATTTTATTATCGTTTGTGTATGTTTCTGTTAATTCATTTTGTTTTTCTGCATAATTTTCTTGTTCGCTATGTGTAGAACTGTTAATAGGATTGGTTGGGATGGTATCACCATTAATTTCAGCCTCTAAAATTTGTGTGATTTCCCCCTTAATGTCGCTAGCGTTACTTGCAAAGCTATTTCGAACGTCACTTCTAACGTCACTTCTAAAGCCACTTCGAACGTTACTACCCGTTTTTCCATCCTTCGCAAAATCAGAAGATACATCTATTATTTGCTCATGTTGATGTGATATGTCGGAATACAAATTATTCGTATTTTTATCCATTTTGTTTATACTGTCGTATGTTTGTATAACTTTCATTTTGACCAAATCGTCGATAGATTTATTTTTTAATGTATTAAATATATGAGCAGATTTTTTTAATATTTCTTTTCGCATTTTTTTTTTTTTCATTTTATGTGCTTTATTTTTAATATATATTATTTTATTGTATTCTTTTAGATGTTCAAATAGAATAGTCTCACAAAAGTTTACATATTTTTTATTATTATTTGAAGTAATAAAATTTAAAAAATATAATCCATTTAGATTATTTTTTATTAAATCATTTTTTTCTGAAGAATATTCGGAATTTCTATCTATTGTTTCGAAATTATCTTTTTTACTGACATTTGTTACCACTTTATTTTCGTATTCATTTTTATACGTTTTATGAGAACCATTTTTGTCTGTCTCTACTTTAGTCGAAGCTTTATTTTTGTACTTTTCTTCTTCTTCTTCTTCTGCTTTTCCCACTTCTTCTGCTTTTCCCACTTCTTCTGCTTCTTCCGCTTCTTCTTTTTTTTTTTTTTTTTTTTTTTTTTTTTCCTATAACTATCTTTCCTATTTCCACCTTTTTTATCGTTCCTTTTTCGTTTTTTCAAATTTACCACATAATCAAATGGTGATATAAATATATCATGTCTAAATTGTGTAATAAATTCGTTAGTATATCCTACATCATTCATTCTGCTGTTTGGTTCGGTAGGCATAAGATTTCTATTTTTGTGAATGTCTCTAATGAAAACGCGGTTAGAATTGGTAGCATTGTATTTGCTACTACAAATGCTTTTACTGTAGCTACTGCGACTGTTACAACTAGTACTATTAGTGGTGCTACTGCTACTACTATTAGTGTTGTTACTGCTAATACTTTTTCTGCGATTGTCATCAGTTATACTATGTTTACGTGGTTCCAATATACGTAACACCGTTTTAACCATTTGAAATACTATATTATTTGTCATGAGACTGTTTTGTTGAAAATTTACACATAAATCAAAAATATATCGCAAAAAAATTTCTAACAAATCAGATGCATATAAATTAACATCATGGTTATAATAAAGTTCAAATAAAACATCTTCAGTACAAAAATAGGACAATGTTAACAATGTTGTTTCAATAATATTTTTAGCAGTATTTTTTTTTAACATACTTAACAGAATACTAATAAATATTTCATTATATAAACTAAAATGTTGTTTATATAGAATAAAAATATTTATATATGTTCTCATGGATTTACACATAAGAATAAATGATGAAGATGTCATATGATAAAATAGACATCGTATTACATTAGATAAGGATGTAAAATGATTATGTACCAATGCATAGTCATATGTTTCAATTAAAATGTTTAATAAGCGGAATGATAAAATATTTATACATTCTATGTTATCATGTGATAATTCAACTTGATATAAATCGTGGTATAAATCTAAACTATGTTTTGTTTTTAACATATCAAAAATCATTTTATTTTTATTACTATTTAGTAATATTATAATTATGTTTAATATTTTATGTATAAATTTATCATTTTCGATTTGAATATATTTGTTCGCATTAGTTTGTTTGTCACTAAAAGAACTGCTATGCATATCTCCTCGAAATCCCTCTTGTACAAAATTGTTCACAAATGTGTAAAATATGTTTAACAATATTGATTCACATTCCCCCTTTAACAATATCGAATATTTATTATTTCTATATATTTTAAAAATATAACAAATAATATTTACTATATTTTTTTTATCAATAACATTAATAGCATTATATAATAAATTATTAAACATAATAATTGTGTCATGTATTACTAATTCTTCATGACCAATATTGTTATAATTAATAGGTGCAACTAATAATGTTTCTATGCTAATATTTATAATGTCATTTCTTTTATTAAGTGATAAAATCAGATCTTCTTTAGCTGTCAATTTTTTAGATTCTTTATATTTTTTTTTACTAAAAAATATATATTTTTTATTTTTTTTTTCGTTACATTTTATATCGTTTTCACTACTAGTAGATAACATTTGTATATTCTTATCTTTAAATTCTTTTACATGAATCGAATCACAATGACTGATATTTATATTGTTATGAACGTTACTATGTTTATGTTTTTTATTTCTGCTGTTATTACTATTGCAATCGGTGTTATTATATATTGATTTGTAAAAATCTGATTTTGTATAGGGATTTGTATTATTCACTTTTTTGTTTGAATAAATATAGTTATATCGTAATATATGATCTAACGAATGTAACGCTGTTAATTTTATTTTAAAAAATATGTTATTGTTGCGGATGATATTTAAAAATGGTGCTATATGGTATATATCTAACTTGTTAAAATCGATTGTGCTATTTCGGTCACCCACATTATCACTACCACTATTACTACCACTATTACTATCACTATTACTATCACTATAACTTGCACTATAACTTGCACAATAATTCACATTATTATCCACATTAGTATCCACATTATTATTCACATTATTATCCACATTATTATATAAATTGCTAATACTGTTATACAAAATAAATAGTGCATCTATTGTGCTTGAATCTAAGCCTTTGTTGTATTCATATTTTTTAATAACTGATAATACATTTATTATTTCATTTTTTATAATCGTAAAAATCTTTAATCTTCTGTACCCATTATTAATATTATGCATATTAAAATTTAAGTTGGTACCATAGAACTTCACATTGTTATGGTAGAACATGTGCCTCTTTTTATATCTTTTATATTTTTTCATTTTTTTGCCGTGCCCATTATTGAAGTACTCCATGTTTTGCTACAAGTGTATAACGATGTATGTACATATATGCATACACCTTTTTATATGCAATTTCAAATCAGTTTTCTTTTTTAATTACACTAGTATGTATGTATATATAACAGCAGAAAGGAAATGGGGATAGGACTGGGGATGGGACTGGAGATAGGACTGGGTATAGGACTGGAGATAGGACTGGAGATAGGACTGGGAATAGGACTGGAGATAGGACTGGAGATAGGAATGGGGATGAAAATGGGGGTAAAAATGGAGAAATATGCGTAGCTTTAAGAATTATAATAAACGCTTGTCGTTATGTATACATAAATGCATATACACGTACACATGTGCGCGTATGTAATAACGATTTATTTATTTTAAGTATGTTATTTTCAACAATCATTTATTATTTTTTTTGTTTAATATAGCTCTTTCGTAATAATAAAAGTTCTAATATATATATGAATATATGCCTGGGGTTATATATAATTGTTGCTATAATTGTTGCTATAACTGTTGATATAATTGTTGATATAATTGTTGATATAATTGTTGCTATAACTGTTGCTATAACTGTTGCTATAACTGTTGATATAATTGTTGCTATAACTGTTGATATAATTGTTGATATATATATATATATATATATATATATATATATATATGTACACGATTTTTGAATAGTTCTTTTTTTTTTTTTTTTTTTTTAATATTGCTATTTGTTAATTTATGGGTCACCAAGTTTTAAATTTTTATATATGGTGAAATTATGAAAGAAAACATACTACAAATATATATTCATGTATGTATACATATATGTAACGTATATATATATGCATATACACGAGCAAGTGTTAGAAAAAAATATGCAAATGAGCTAATGTACAGAGTAAAAGGCTCATCTTTTAGCAAAGTAGCTAAAAGAGTCAATATATGTATGTATTTACATTTGCATTTGCATTTACAATTAATAATAACGTTTATAAAAACGTCTTGAATACTTTGTTTTTTAATAAAAAAGAAATAAATATTTTGATGAATATAGCACAAAAAAGTTGAAAAGGTGAAAAAATATATATGTATAAATATATATATATATTATATATATATATATATACGTACGCATAGCTTAATGATATAAAAAAAAAAAAAAAAAAAAAAATATACCATTTTATGAAAAAAAAGTAAGGGGTTATATAAAATATTAAATGCTTGTTAATAAAGGTAAAACAAACAAAAAAAATAGGCTTATGTAAATATAGTAAGATAAAAAAAAAAAAAGTTAAAAAAAGGTTAAAAAGAAGAGAAAAATTTAGCGTACTATGTACTACATTTAAAACAAAAAAAAAAAAAAAAAGTTAAATTTATACCATCATACCAAAATGATATACGTACATATTTACATATTGTACGTACTTATAATATATACATATACAGCATTGTGTTCATGCAGAACATACACCATACCTATTTATTATGTATACCATTGTGTTCAACAAGCATAGTTTAGAAAATAAAAAAAAAAAAAAAATTCTGTTGCAAATTAATTTTCCTTTTCAATGATTAAAATAAAAATCATTCGCTTTGGTATTTTTAAAAATAAAAAAAAAAAATAAATAAAATAAAAATACATTTATAAATGTGATCGGTATGGTAAATATGATGGATGTGGTGAAAATAACCCTACAATATATATATGTACACTAGGACGAATAAAAAAAAAAAAAAAAAAAAAAAAAAATGTATTGACAAACTTGTATCCATGACAATTGAAACTTAAATTAAAAACGTTTTTAAGACCATTCTTATTTATACAGTTCGTGATAGTGCTTACCTCTATATTATAAAATTATAATGTCAAAATTAATAAAAATGTGACCCCGGTATGTTTATTATATATTTTTTTCGATTCGCCATAAGAAATGAAAAAATTATATACATTTTTTGGGGTAACAATGTAAATAAAAAACAGATGAAAAAATCGAAAAGGCAAAAAAGCCACAATCATTTGTTGTTATATTTGTAATCGGCTATGCACTACAGCACAATTACGTCACAATTTTTGTTTTCCACATGTTTGTTTCCATCTGTTTGTTTCCATCTGTTTGTTTCCCTATTTTTTACATTTTTAAATGTAATAAATTTTTTAATGAAACATAAAAATCAGTGCAATTTTATACTTCCTTTTGAAACGCACGACTAACTCGTTAACCGTTTTGTTATGAATACATACATAAAATATATATAAATATATATACTAAACAATTTTACACTTTTAATATGCACATAGAATGGCTGTTCGGTGTTGTATAAATACTAATAGTAGGTACAGATGTGCCCTATACATACCTACTCTTCCCATATATACATACAAAAAAGGAATGTTTAACATATACAAAAGTAAAAACTTTTTAACAACCATATTAAAAAAATATTATTCCACTAATTTACAATCATCGTTATCTAATGATAACTTAAAAAAAATAAAAGAGTTTCGAAAGGTTACTAATTTGTCCATAAGTATATGTAAAAATGTATTGAGTCAAAATGATTATAACATTGAAAAAAGCATAAATTTTATTTTCGAAAACTTAAATCAAAATTATGAAAAAAAAAATAAAAAATTAACAGAAGGATATTACTGTATAAAATCAGAAAGTATGTATTTAGGAGTAGTAAAATTAGTAAGTTATAATGATGTTATTTCTGAAAGTATATTTTTTAAACAGTTAATAATAAACATATGTAATAAGTTATTAAGTAATAGTGAATTCTATTTTAAAAGAAAAAATTTTAATATCGAAAAGGAACTTATTGCAAATTATATACACCTGTTTTATAAAGATAATAATAAGATAAGTGTAGATAAGGAACTAAAAAATGTGGAGCACAAAGATCTATTTAAACAAGTTTATTTTAACAAAAAGATTTATCAATTAATTAAGTATACCTCTTATATTTTAAATGATTTTATATTTTTAAAAAAGTATTTTCTACTTGCTATGCATAATTTTAATGATACTAATTTAAAAAATATATACGTAATAAAAAAAAAATACTATCACAAAGAATTAAAAGTAGATGATTATGTTTTATGTAAAGGTTTTTCATTCGTATGTTTATCAATAAAATATACTGAAAAAGATATTATTGAAAAGAATAAAATACTCTTAGATAAATTTGCATCTCTTATTAGTACAAACATATTAATATATAAATCGACATATTGTTCAATAAAAAATGATTTAAACATTCAAAATTGTTTTGGGTCACCATTTTTAAATTGTGTCTCTAACACTGCCACCACCACCACCAATATGCCAGAAATAAATGAAGAAAATAAAAATAAGGATATAACTAATGATGATTATTTGGATCAACAAATTCAATCGTTTGATAGGTTAGCTGAGTACTTAGACAAGTCCGATTTTAAAAAGTTAAAAAATATGAAGCGAAATGGGGTAACCTTCCATGAATTCATAGCTACATTAGAGCAAGAATTAAGTATAAAAATTTATTTTAATATTATGTATTCTATGCTTAACGATAAAATTGTTATTTTATAGTAGTTACATAATGTGACCATATGTGTATACACCTATAAGATATACAGTTTTATAAAGAGGAAGAGGTGGTGTCCTTATAAAATGCAAAACCAGTTTTACAAAAAAAAAAAAATAATAATAATAAAAAAATTTACATTTTTTTTTTATGTACAGTGTAGAATATTAACATAAAAGAAAAAAAAAATTGTGTTGAATTATTTTAGTTCTATATCTACAAATATTTTTCATTATAAGATATGGTATAATTTAATATGTCATATAAAACACCCTTTTTTTTTTTTTTTTTTCTTTTTTTTTACAAATTTTTATTTGTATCATTTTTGTGAAACTTTATATATATAATATACATTTTTTTTTTTTTTTTTTTTTTTTTTTGGTATATTATGACAATGATTTTAGCAAATTCATTTAGTAAGCTGTAAACAAAATAAAACAAGTATTTACTAATCTACATACTATATTTCTTATAACTGTTAAGATAACAAGAGTACAAATATGTTATGCAAATGGGGTATGTAAATAAGTTACTTGAAAATTTTTTTTTTTTTTTTTTATACGTAATAATAAAAGATAGAAACTATGTGGTACGTAATAAAATAAATATTACGTTGCATTGCATTTGAGGTATATTTATTGCGTAAGATTAAACAAGTACCATATATGTATATATGGCAACGTTTATTTCAACGGTTATTTTTTATCAGTAGCATTTTAAAAACTTTGAAACGCATTTAAAGGTTTTATTTGATAGGTAAGAACTATACATATATATATGTGTACATATATATGTGTACATATATTGTTGAAAAAAATGAAAAATAGTTTTTTTTACTATTTTTAAATGATTCCTTTTTTTCACTAATCAAAAAAAAATTTTACGTTTTCAATGATTGCCTCAAAAGCGTTTATTACCTAGGAAACATTCTGAACAGAAATAAGTTTTTTTTTTTTTTTTTTCAACGTTTTGGCTTGTAGTTATGGACACTTCTTTTTTAAACATACATATATATATGTATATGTATTTACTCATACATATATAGGCATATATAACAACTCGTTTAGTAAATGTATACACCGCTGTACACTAAAAAAAAAAAAAAAAAAATTAAGTACTCTTTACGTGTTAAGATAATATTCCTTTTTTTTTTTTTTATTTTTTTTACGTAAAATGCATAATAAGGTATAAGCAATTTAATCTAATCACACTTATTAATAACTAAACATATATATATATATATATATATACATTTATTGCATATATAAGAAATACAAAAATGCATGGAAGAAGAGCAAACAACCGTCAGGGCGAAGAGTATAAATTAGAAAAAATCAAAGAGTTAATTCCATTAGTAAGCAATTTAATTAAAAATAAAAGAGCAAATATTTATAATGAAGAAAATATTGAAATAACTTCAAAAATTTTGAAAAAGTGTCCTTATCTGCAAACATTATGGAATTACAAAAAGGAATATATTGAATTTGTTAGAGCAAAATATTTAGAAAGAGGTAACAACGAATGGACTACTACTCAAAAAAAAGTTATATATTATAAAATATGACAAAAAAAAAAAAAAAAAAAAAAAAAAAAAAAAAAAAAAAAAAAAAAAATTGTGGGCAGTTACAACATTCGAGTTGTCCAAAACAATATACCTAAAAGAAAAAGAAAATAAGAATAGATATGTTATAACCGATTTGCATACGTAATTACATATTACGCACATTATTATTTTATTTATTTTTTTTTTTTTTTAAACAGGTAATGATGACAAAGAAGAATGTATTGAAGAAGGCACTCGTTTGTTAAAAGAATTGATAATAAATGATAATATATTGGTAGAAAATATTTTAAACAAGTTCTGTAAATCAAATGAACTATGGTTTCATAAATTGTGGCTAATTAAGTTTGGTCTAAAAAATAATTTAATTGGATTACGCGATCTATTTAATGAGTTAGAATATTGTAAAGATTGTTTTTATAAAGATGATAGAAACTACCATTGTTGGAATTATCGGGCTTATATAATATCTTGTATACATATATATATTAAAAAGGAACAACTGGAACGTTTTAAAAATTGCGATTCGAAAAAAGTACACGATAATACCAACTTATCTGATACAATTCTGCTTAATCATACTTTTAATATTCATAAAGAAAATTATGAATTGTCAAATTTTTTGATTGAACATAATTTTTCCAATTTCTCTGCATGGTTTTTGAAATATTCAATAAAAGATTCTTTAATGAATATTTCAGATGAAATAGATTTGATTAAGAATGCTATTTTTACTGACCCGTATGATCAGAGTTTATGGGAGTTTTATCAATGGTTTTTTTTTAAAAAAGGGAATCATGAAGAGAAAGTTTTTTTTATTCTTTTAGCAAATAATTGTTTTTATATATTTTTTCAAAATTTGATTAAAATTAATTTACCAAAATGTAAATGTTATGATAGTAAAAACAATAATGAAATAAAAGGTACATGGAATAAACAAAACATAACTTTTTATAATGTAAATCATAGTTCAGAATCGTATGTATACATGTTTAAAATTAATGAAGGTGTAGAACTGTGTAATTTAACTTATTTAAAATTTGTTTTATATTATGATAAATATAATTTACATCTAATTGATACAATACAGTATGATAAAAGTGTATTAAAAGATTTAATTAATAATAATAAGTGTTTATCTGATCAAAAAAAGTTTGAGCATAGTATTGTGTATGAAGTAGATTTAAGCAAAATTTTACAAGATACAAATTTTAAGTTGTTATGGAGTTGTGGTAGTGGTAGTGGTATTGGTAGTGGTATTGGTATTGGTATTGGTAGTGGTATTGGTAGTGGTAGTGGTAGTGGTAGTGGTAGTCTCAGTTGTTATAACAATATCGAATATAATTCCGAAACGGATAAAACTCATCACTTTATCTACCAACCTAATTATACTACCCCGTATACCAATTTTTATAAATATATAACCTTAACAAATATACGTTTAAATACATCTGACCATGTAAATTTGGATATTCTTAATTCGGAACTTGAAATGATTAATGATTTGTTGTGTTCAGAAAAAGATTGCAAATTCGCGCTTTTTACAAAATTGGAAATATTAAAAAGGATGGAAAATTTTGATAAGCTTTTCGAAATCCTTGAACATTTAAAATCAGTTGACAGTAATAGAGAGGGGTATTATACAGACATGGAAGTGGAGCTAAAAATACAAAAAAAAATATCTGAATACTATAAGGAATCTGAAACAGGAAATAGTAATAATATCCTAGATTTAAGTTATCAACATATTAATGATATAATATATCCGACCATGATTGAGGCATTTTTTATTCCCCAAATTGATTTATCAAATAATATGATAAGCGAATCGTAAGAAAATCGAAAAAAAAAAAAAAAAAAAAAAAAAAAAAAAAAAAAAAGGAAGTTACTAATAGCCACTCTTAATTTTCAAATTTTATCTTGTCAATATTTCAATATTTCAATATTTCAATATTTCAATATTTCAATATTTCAATATTTCAATATTTCAATATTTCAATATTTCAACATTTCATTATTTCCACATTTCACCACTTCAACATTTCATTGTTTTTTGCAACTTATTACCATTCCTTTAGATACACGGGTAAATTTACAGTAAATTTTTTATACAATTTAAAAGAACTATATTTAAATAATAACAAAATACAACAATTCGTTATTCTTATGAAGAATTTATATAACCTAAAATTGTTGGAAAAGTAAGTCAAAACAAAACAAAATAAAAAAAAAAAAAAAAAAAAAAAAAAGCGAATGTACACATGTATATGTTGACATCCATTAATATATAATTTTTTTTATTTATTGATAAAAAAAAAAAAAAAATTTTATAGGCTGGATGTGAGCAATAATGTCTTAATAAATCTAAATGAAGATCTCGATACATATGATTTTGTTTTATTACCACTATTAAAGTAAGTTTAATACATTTATACATTTAACTGGATTAAAAAATAAAGTTTGTTCTTATTAGCGTATTATTTGTTATGTATATATATGTATATATATTCTACTTATTCGTTACTTTAAATTTGCTTTTTTTCACACGTTTATATTAGTATAATTGTACAAGCGGGTGTATATGTCTGTGCATGTACACATGCAAAAATGTTAACCTTTTTTTTTTTTTTTTTTTTTTTTTTTTTCCCTTTCTCTTTTTTTTTAAGCGAAATAAACATAAGTGACAGTAACCTTTCATTTTTACTAAATGGAAAATACATTCAAAAAAATAACTTGAACAATTATGAAGTTCTTCGTAATAACGGAAAGGTAATATTATCAAGATGATTATAAAAAGGACAGAAGCATAGACAAAAACATAGACAAAAACAGAGGCAAAGGAAAAGACGAAAGACGCCTAACACCAAAATTTATGCAGTACATAATACAGTTGCATATACATAATAAGTTCATACTCAGCAGTATCTAAATAAATACTTGTTATAATAACTACTTGTTATACTGACTATTTGTTGTGATTTGAAAGTACAAATAAACACAATTATTTCCTTAATTAAACAGTTTGATAAAATATTGTAAACAGTTTATACAAAAACAAAAAAAAAGAAAAAAAAATGGCGCGCATAGTTAAGTGCACATATAAGCATAGAATACTAAATCAAGTACCATTTTAACAAAAAAAGAACAAAAAAAATTTTTATAGAAAAGACAAAAAGTGAAAGAGGGTACAAAAAAAAAAAAAAAAAAAAACTTAACAGCTTGCTCATTCTTAAAAAAAAATTTGCATAAACTTGTTTTTTTATCAAAAATAACATGTATTATTAGGTTGTACATTTTATTTGCTAATTAATATAACATACGTGTGTATAACATATGCATATGTATATATAATATATGTATATATGTATGTATAATATATGTATATATATGCACATGTCATCATTTAATTTGTGCCTATAAATGATAAATACACAAAATGTTTATATATAAATGTATGAGTGTGCTTTGGTGTTACAGCTCTTAATTGTACTATTTGATTAATTGCGTTAACACATATGCGAACTTACATAAGTTAACGCATTTTTTTTTTTTTTTATTCATTCATCACTTTTAACTGTTTGATCGTTCGATTGCTCAATCACTCGTTCTGCTTTTTCTTCTTTCAACTTGTCCAACGTATATGTTTTTTCATTATTATCATTGTTATCATTATTATCATTATCATACATATAAATAAGATTTACGTCATCATTCGTACATATGTCATTGGTATTTTCATTTTTTTTACTTTCTGTGTTATTACATGATTTGTCGATAACTTTATCTCCTGTTTGACTAACTAAAATGTTACTTAAATCGTTTTTTCCAAATGTAGAGTTTTTTTTATTATTGTCTTGTTTATTGCGTAATTTCCTAAAATAACGTTTCAAAACAAACAAATTATTTATTTTTTTATATTGCAAATTATTTACTTTCAGTTTATAAATATGATTATTTTTTTTAGCAAACAAGTGTTCGTTGTGTTTATTTATTTTTTTTTTCTTTTTACTATAGCTATGACTGTTATATTTAAATAGTATGCTTCTTTTTTTTATGTGCTTTATTAAACGAAACTTACTATCGTAATTATTTTTATTAATAAAGGTAGAATTTACATATTTCTTCTTAGTATCATCTAAGTTGCTAATACTGCTATAGCTACTGCTAATACTGTTGTTGTTACTGTTAATACTGTTGTTGTTACTGTTAATA